>JAGRRF010012888.1:1926365-1945337 GCA_019097615.1 Morone chrysops
TATGAATCACATTTATTATTAACACGATTAGAGTGGGGAAACCTGTTTTTTTTTTTTTTTAGAGAGGAGTGATCGTTTCGGTTGCCTTCTCAGCTTGCACTCTGGCTTATTGAACCTCGACACTGCCACTTGATATGGATACATTGATCATTTTGACTCCCTGTGGGACAGAGTGGACCTTTTATAGAAGAGGTGGAATTCACCCACACAGATATGGTGTAAGGCAGCTTACATCCAACATAATACGCTTTTTATCTATTGACTGACCACTGCAGGGGTCTATTCAAGTGCAATCTTCAATTTCTACCCCCCTACTTCCCTTATATCAGGCAGAACAAGAGGAGATACAAGACAGCTTAACAGTGTACCTTTAGCTAGCGTGACACACATGATATACTATTTATATGCAAATTATTATTATTACAATTCTGAAGAGCACATCAAATCAGTTACAAACCACCATAGTTTTTAGTCTTCATCTCCCAGGTCCCAGAGCTTGAGAGCTCATACAGTGATAATATTCAGTCACTTAAGTAGTGTGGTCCGCATGTTAAAAGTCAATGTTGCCTAGTCCTTGTTATTTAGTTTGTTGTGTTTGAGTACAGGAAGCTCAAAGGGGCGCCACCAACATGGACCAACAAAGACTACTACTACAACCTCGACTCCACTTGAAAGTTCTGCTCACCTTTTTGGTTGAGCAGATTTTCAGTCAATTTATCTTGTTGAAAAATGTGTTTCCATAATATACAGTTAACTAAACCTGATGAGTCTACCACTCCATTTGGGTTTTATGCTAAAAAATCCATTAGATGTTGCTGTGTCTTTAAGGAGTAGGTCTTTTTTTTTTTTTTCCCAACATATTACAGGCTAGAGGTTAGAGGTTACAGGTGATAGATTATGTAACTTGATACAAAAAAGTCTAGTAAGGGTCAAATAATTTTCTGAAATCATGCTCTACCAAACGGACTGTTTGTCATTTTATCAGAAAGCTAGTGAAGCTAGCTAATGTAAATGAAATTGACAATTTCCTGCTAAATAAAACACTTAAACTCATCATTTATTATTATTAGTATGATAAATTAAATTTATTCCATTATATATGTGCTGGGATGAATTAATATGATTTTTCTTGAC
Source organism: Morone chrysops (assembly GCA_019097615.1). Lineage (NCBI taxonomy): Eukaryota > Metazoa > Chordata > Actinopteri > Moronidae > Morone > Morone chrysops. The sequence continues at coordinate 1,927,500 of JAGRRF010012888.1, forward strand.
CAAATGGTTGAATTGTCCTGTAGTGTTAAAGGCAGTGATGCTTATATATAAAAATGTACAATTTATATGAAATAAAAAAACGAATGAATGTACACTGATGTCAATATCATATATATTTGATGTTACTGCAATACATATCTGATGAAAACATTATATCAGCAGGATTTTTCATACTTATTTACCTTTACCATGAAGTGACATGTCAACCATTTGGTAGAGGCCTATATAAAAAAAACTGTGGGGTCCTAAAGAAAACATGGCCATTGCTATTATTGCCCATAGGAAATGGGAAATAAAAATGTAAAGATGTATTAGTGAGGACTTTGAAGAGTAAGAGAAGTAAAATCATTTTAGTAGGGAGCCAGTGTGTGAAAGAGGGATGTTTGGACACTTATGAAGTTGTGTCTTCAGAGATGTTGAAATAAAAAAATGACTAATTTCCAATCCTGTGTCCCTGTATAAGTGTTTTACATAAAGTCCTGAGATTTTTCTTCTTCTAAAATGTTCATATATGTTTGATGACTCATCTTGAACATAGACGTATTCTTATATGTACATAAACTCGTCCAATCGAATGTGATCTGGGCCGACCATCTAACCACCCATCATATAAGCTCTTGGGTTGTATTAGCTAACAGTGGAATCATAGTGATCCCAACTTCAATGAAATCTTCTATGGGAGAAAAAGAAGCTAAATGAGGATCAGAGATAAAGACAAAATGCTCATTGGCTCTATCCCACATGGGCATTGAGAGCTTTGTTGATGGCACAGCAGGCTGTTATTGAACCATTTCATTCCAGCAATTATTGGCAGAGTTTGTAAATAACTGCACAAGGAAATATATGAATAAATAAGCTGCACTGGAGCCAGTCCACGGGACTTATGCAGTCAAAGCAATGAGCATAAAGCACGATTCCTGGGCTGACTGTGGAATAATAGTCGTATTTCAGCCTTGCGTGGCCTCCACGAGACAACACCATGATGGATCCTCTGAATGATGAGTAGGCTGATTTCCATTATCTCCTGCAGGGTGCTTTATCACCTGGACACACATATAGGCTGGACGTTCCATTACCACATGATCCTTCATGGTTCATTGGTTTCAATTTGCCTGTAGATTTAAAATAGCCTACATATAGAGAGTTGCTCATAGTGCACTTGTCCAGATACAGGTTGCACCAGTTAGAAATGGATTTTTCTCCTCATAGCTTCAGGCACAACCCTAGGAATAATTTAATTTAAAGACCAGGTTGTCCAAATCTAATAACCATGAACACACACAGCTTGTCCCTCTTACCACAATTGAGTGCATTGTGTACCATATATCTGTGTGCCTTGTGTGCATGTTTGACACTGACAAGATGTGCTGTGCATGTATGTGTGTGTGTGTGTGTGTGTGTGTGTGTGTGTGTGTGTGTGTGTGTGATATTAGAAACCCTACCACCTGTTCAGCGCAAGCTTTTCCCCAGAGGTAGACGCTTAGCCACACAATGCCAGGGCAAATTAACACTGGCACAGGCAAAGAACTGAATCGGACAGAAAGAGAATGAAAACAGGAGCGAAAGAGGAAAGGAGAGAGAACAATAAAAGGAAAAGGGCCGTTTTCTGGCATGACAGGTGCCCAGTTGCATTCACCATGCGTGAGGCTTGATGCGTGTGATTGTACAAGACAATATTCCAAAGGTGTCTATTTTCAGGAGCTTGCTAGTTGGTTCAGATTTTCACTTCCTTCCTAGTAATGTGTTCCTTCACTCAAAACCCAACAATTATGATAAACTATGAGTGAAACAGAGAGGGGAACTCTGTTTCACTCATAGTTTATCATAATTGATTCTTTCACCATCTCTTTTGACTTGCTTCCCTTTGTTGCCCCCTTCTCCATCTTTTATATCCTTCTTCACTATTACTTCTTTCTTCTTGGAACTCTCCCTCTTCCAGTTCTCCCTCCTCCTTTTCTAATTGAATTATCCAGCATGCATGGATCATGCTGATCCGTGCATGAAACCCTAAACCCTTCACTTTCTCTCTCCCTCTCTCCCTCTCTCCCTCTCTCCCCATGTGCCTTTTGGAGCTCATTGTAGTAGTCTTAGTTCCTCACTCACATATCGTTCCTCTCTTCTTCTTTCTTTCTGCTGCATTGTAAGTGTGAGTGTTTTTTAACTTGGAAGCCAAAGTGCTTCCAAACGTCGGCTTTAAACTGCGGAGGCGTTGTTATTTTGATAGCCATTTTGGAAAGTCCTCAGCCACTCTCTCTAATACAGAAATACATGCGTTGCACAGCAGAGTCGCTCTTCGGCGCCATCTACCGGAGTGGAGGTACGGAAGTCATACTGTATTCACAACACGTCTAAACATGAATCATTATTCTTTAAAAAAATCGATCTTTGGAGTTGACAAATCGATATTATATCGGGTGGCAAAATATCGCAATATATTGCCGTATCAATACTTTTACCCACCCCTACTGTCAGCCCTCCTTAACCTTAAGCACCTGGCTACAAAAAGCCAATCTTCTCAAGTTTTTCTAAAACAGCTGAACAAGAATGACTCAGGATGGAAAGAAGTCAAGCTCATTATTCCACTGACACAACAAGCTCCTCTGTTAATGTTTAACTGCTGCAATTACTGAATGAAAGCTGGCTAAGAATATAAATATAATGTAACTGTGTTTTATGAGGGGTGAGGTTGAACAGGGATCAACTTGTCATATTGACTAGAAAGGTATCAGCTGGCAGATCAAGAATTCAATTCACCCTTAAACAGAGTCTGGTCTTCATTTAGTGACTGCTGTGGGAGCACTGGAGTTAGTGGAGAAGTATGTCTCTCTCCTTTGACTCCTTCCTATTTAATCTCTCTGCTGTATCTTATACCACTCAAACCTCAGATTGTTCCTAATGAACAGGTTGATGCCTTGCATGGTGGCTCTGGGAGTGTTTGCGTGGCCGTATGAGAAGAAAATGGACCATATAAATATTATATATGTTCCATTTACTGTGTGTTTGTCTGTTCTTTTTCTCATAAACACACATAGTTGGATAGTGAGGAATGTCAGCTTCATGTAACAAAAGGTGCTACTATCAGTAGGGCTCTCCTGGTATGTCCTCTCCTGACTCACTAGAGAGCAGCAGGGTACTTGGACTCGAAACTTTTATTTTGGTTTTAAACAGAGGTAGCCAAAATCTTTCCCTTAAAGGGCCAAAACTGAAATTTAGTAGTGGCTCACAGGCCAACACCTATTATATTATATTGTATTGTATTGTATTGTATTGTATTGTATTGTATTGTATTGTTAAGATGCAAAATGGTGCTAAGATCGTAAGTTATCTAAATAAACTCTGCTCACTGTGCTCAAATTATGAAAAATAATTAATAATTTGGGATCCTACACATTTAAAGAGCATTTTTATAAAACAGCATAAGCAGCAATTCATATAATTTTATCATTTTCTTTCAAATGAATCTTTTTTAACTTTATTTACATTTTTCATCTGATTGTCTAAAAAGTGTAGCAAAACTAAGAAGTTGACCAGAGAAAGTGATACTTACATTGGCTGATGTGCTGCTTCTAATTTTGTTGTAAGTGTGTTATCCTTTTTTGGAGAAAAGAAACTGTGGTTGGACTATAAGGTTCAACTCAAATTTTACACAAAATCAACACCTGTAGTAATCTAAAGCCCCCTCTCATTCATCTCAAATGTGTATGTGGGTAAGTTCTACCCCCTCCCCAGTAGTAAGTACACGCACAATTACCATCTGTTTTTCTGTGAACTCACTGCTCCTCCTGGTATTTTAAATCCTACCTAGAGAGATATCCATATATTTTAGTGATCTCTGAGTTACCTCTACAGGAAGAGCTGCATGTCCCTGTACTTTTTTATCAGCTCAGAGTGAAATTTGACTTTAGTGTGAAAGAGGAAGGGCGTTTTGTATATCATCAGGATCCTTTATGAACGCTAAAAGGACTTGTCCTCTCGACTCTTCTGTGTTACTTATTAGGCGCAAACAGCTTGCTCAGAGCGGTTGCAGCACAGAAACTGGATGGCAATTTCACTGGGAAAGAAATCAGCAGTGCCATAATTACTATTACTGTAATTCAGCCTGTGATATAGAAACTCTGGACAGTTAGATTTTAACACATTGTCAAATACCAATGTCCTAGCGAACCACTCTCTTGACTTTATATTGAAGGCATCAAGCCTCGTATGGTGAAATACAGATCGAGGATTTTCTTCCTTGACCATTTTCTTTCTCTGAAGTCTTGAGTTGGACCAGACATACACTGCTCTGGCTTGCACCGACCTTGAACTGTTTTTTAGGTACACTGACTGAAGTACGGTCCATTAAAATAAAGAACCTTAAAGCTTTTAGCTATGTTGGTGGATGTTCAAAGAAAGGTCACACTGTGGCAGACGGAAAAAAAACCTTTGACCTTTGCATCAATGTCTGTGGATTATTGTAGTCCACTGAGGCAGAGATAAAATAGCAGCCTAGTCATACAGACACTATTATAGAGTTGCAGCCTGTACTGTATGTACAGTAAGAATTAAACACAGGAGCTTTGTTCTACAAGCTTTTACTTTACGTCCACATTTTGCCTTGATCACTGCATATCTGTCAGCAAATAAGAGCACAAATAATAATAGACAAACATGAGATTAAAGGTAAGTAATGAATTAGAATTAGAAACAGTGGACTGACTTTGACTGACTTCTATGATAAAGGTTTTTCTCTTCCAGTTGCTTACAAACACACCCTGACACAAAGAAACTCTCTTTTCTGTCTTTTTTATTCCTTCTCTCAGTTTTATTGCCTCCTCTGACTTCCTCTCTTTGGTGCTCCACAAGCAATTTCCCTAATTGTGTTTTTCATCAGAGAATTGCAGCAGGAGTACACCATGCCATGCTTAATGAATCTGTCACAGCTGAGGGTCCCCAAACTACCCCACAGTGCTATGCTGCTTATTGCTTCGGCTACTGTATCTTGCTTGAGGGAACTGGCTGATAAGGTTAGGCATGCTGCATTATATGATGCCTTTGATATGCCTATCAGTAAGCACTGCTCGATTCAGAAGCACTGAACACCATCAATATTTTAGTAGAGATGAATCCATAGGGAAATGGCACAATAACCTTGATGTCTTGTCTGTTTTATTCTGACGTGCTTCTCCTGCTTTTTAAGGTAAATACCAACAATGTCTCTGTCTTTGTCTCCCCTTACACTACATGGTACTTTCCATTTTGCACCCCGTAGATCTGGGACAAACTCTTCTGTGATTTGGTTTCTTTGCTTCCAGGCTTCTCTCAGTGGGTAAACGATGGACAATCCTGTTGGGACAATGAATTGTCACATTGTCATTGGCTATCACACCACACATTGTTTCTAACAAAGTTCAATGAGGACCAAACAACAAGAAGCAAGGAAATAAAAACAAAAAAAAAACACTAATCTATTTTATATTCAGGACTGGTGTTAAAAAAAACAGCTTGGATTTGAAAGGCTCAAGTTCTTTAATACAAGGTTTGAAAAATATGAGAGGCCGTTTGAGTAAAAATTTTTTCTCATTAGCAAAATTATACAGCATACGCATGGAGGATTTATTTCGACCAAACCAGTATTGGTGATTGTTGGAAAGACCAGTTTGAAGTGTGTTTAACAGGTATCTTCTAGGTAAAATCACTGGTTTTGTCAGTGTAGTCTAGAAGATCATAGCACCCATTGTTTTGGTCTGAGATGCTAGTGCTCTGTTGCAATAGTGGCAATTGAATTTTAAATATATATATTTAACCTTGAAGGTGTACATTTTTTATTTTTTTTTAGTGTTTTACTTTTTACTTTTGAATCGATTTTTGTAGTCTGTTTTATTGGCTCCAAAAAGTCCATGTACAAATGTCAGTTGTAGCTTGCATAGCTACATATTCACCAGCTTTTTGTGTCTGGATGTGTTTATTTGGTAGCTCGAACTTTGACTAACAGAACTCACCAGGAACTTCAGTTGTGCCTATTTTCCTCTCTCTCTTCTTCTTTTCTGTACATTGACAATTTAGAGCCAAAAGCCTTGGGATAAGCATAAATTTTTGTTCACACTGTAGTAAATCTGGTGTGTGTTAAGCAATTATGATTTATGGCCCATATGATAATGTGTGTGTAAGTATGATTGTGCATATAAAAGGGTGATAATAGTGTGTGTAGTAGAGTATAGTGGTGTGAGATTACAGTGTGTGAGTGAAAGTAAATTTTTGGCCTAAACAGCCTCTCATAGCATGCATCTCTAAACACATTTTATTTAAGGCGGTTAGATACACGGAACAGTTCTGATACTATTTCCTAGGCTTTGGCCAGACGGGAGCTTGACCTTTGCCACCACTCAGCCACTGTGGTAAGGTTACTATGGCGATGGCAGAATGCAGCACTGGGGGGCGGGGGGTGTTAATGATCGACTTCCTTTTACAGCTTGACTACTTCCTGCCCATGAGCCATTAGCACTGTGATTGGGTCAGGGCCAAGGTATGCAAAGACGATACTCGATGTGGAAAGTGAAGCGTTTTCTGTGCCACTGATTTGTTCTTATTCGCTTGCATGCGCTCACACACACACACTGACCCATGCACTCCCAGATACACACATATACACGCAATAAACACACAGTCACTAATAGCCAGTGTCTCAGAACTCTAAGGAAAGAGAGCTTGATTATTAGTTCTATTCCAAGATTCATGATTAAAGAAGTTTGGCAAGACTTGCTGATTAGTGTGTGTGTGTGTGTGTGTGTGTGTTAGGATGACAGTGTGTGTTCTCTACCATCTTTCTTAACGTTTCTCTGTAATCAGATTTAGTGCATCCATGCTGTCGTGGGTCTTTTGAGGTGTATTTCTCCCACTGGAATCTCTACTGTCAGATTTCAGTGAGTGACTGCAGACTGCAGTCATTAACAGTGTTTTGGTAATATATTCACTGACACAGAACTGACACTGTGATATTCCAACTTCACTCCAGGTCTCTCTCTGCTAATTGTTGCTCATCCCTATGAGACCTACATATACAAGGAAAGAGGGGCTGACTGGGGTGCGAGAACTGATGCAGACCGATTCATCAGTGCCACAGGTGTAGTTTTCCAAAGGAGTCATATGGATACTGTAGGGGCCTACCAACTTTGACTGTCTATTCAACGTTGCATACAAATATAGGACAAATACTTACTAATTTATATTCATTCTATAATGATCTCTTTAAATTCAAAATTGCACGGTATCACAGTAATGAATTTGTCTTTTAAAGGGATAAAACACCCAACATGTAGAAGATCTCACTGAATTGCCGCGCCTGTTATGTGAGTCCACGCATAGATTTACACATGAAGCCAGTATTCCCAATGAGACTCAACATCATAGTGAGGGTCACATCTGTATCAGCAGCCTTGCTCCATTAGGTATGGTTGTATGTGAGAAAAGAATAAAAGAAAAGACAGAGGGGCTGAATGCAGTCAGCTTGGTGACATTGTGCTGGAACATCAGCTCTGGAAAAGAAGAAGGGAGTTGAACAGAAAGCAGGTGGACCGTGTGCTTCAGTATGTAATTATAAAGATGTTCCTCCAACCACAGCTGTTATTTGGTAGTCCACAAACCACACACAAATCTGGTCCAATAATCCTTGCACTGTTTCCTCTAAGCCTGACTAGCTGGAGTTTTTTTACAGCCTTGTGAGGTCTGCACATTCTATAATATAAAAAAATTATTAATATTACCATGATTACTTCCTTATCATTTAAATGGCCAAGACAACTGCCTGCTGTAATGAACTCTAGGAGAAAGTCACAAAAAGACAATTTAAGCACAATTAAATCTTCCACATTAGATGACTCCTCTGCTGCTAATCAGTGTGTGGCAATTAGCGCCGCCATGTCCAAACAATAAACAGAGCGCCATATAACAAATTAAAGGTGTACATCATTAGTGTATTATGTTTATTAGTGTTTAGAACTAAAATTAAGTGAAGTGAATCAATGAGTGAAAATACATTTTAACCTCCTTTAAGTAATAATCCTTAAGATTTTAGTCCTTCAGAAGAGCGCCTGGTGCACCTTTTTACAGTGCAACCAAACAAACCAAGGCTGAATCAATTAATCGATTAGTTGACTGACAGAAAGTTCATCGTTTCAGTCATTTGATATTACAAAAATATTTTGCAGTGATAATAACTATGTGACAATCTATATAATTGCAATCACAAACCACAATCTGAGTTGCTTAAGTTGTTCAATTTTGAAATGCCCTGTAGACTTCAGTCTTATATCACGATATCAATCTAGAATTGGCAGATTGCCCACCCCTAATTTGTAAGAAGATGTTGCCTGAAGCTTTTCATCTAACAGCTCACTGCTCTGTCAAGTTCCATTACTGCATTATCTAAAACTGACCCACTCACCAAAAATGACCAAAATGTTTTCATACACAGTTTTGACTTGAATGTAAAAACAAAACTCTGTTGCATATAAGTGCTTCCTAACCGAAACCGAACATTTCCTGCTGCTGCAGCTTCACATTAAAAGCATAACTGGATTCAACTGGCGAAACATGAGTTGACTTTCATTTTAAAGTAAGCTAGTCACAGTGGGTGCAAAGTGTTTGTCAATTAGCATGACACTGGCTGCTATTGTGAACAAAAATGCTTCTACAAAACAAGGTGACTGTAATTTTCGGATTTTTTTTTAAGTTTAAAATATGTCAGGGAATAATGGAACAAGAAGGAGCAGCCACAGTGAGCATGTGGCCTGCAGCTCTTCCTCTATCAAAAATAGCATGATTATCATATCAAAATCATGCAGCCCTTGAATGTCTATTGCTGAAAAGGTGCCATCCATAAATAGTTTCAAAAAGAGGGCCAAATTCATGAGAATCTAATTAAAGTCTTGTACTGTGGATGAATTTGAAACAGCATCTTTACAGGGAAATGCAGGTGAGGCAGTCAGTAGACAAGCTGGCTTTTCTGGTTGCAAATGTGTGTGGCTTCTTCAAATTATTATCTTAATTTTCATTGACAAAGAAACTGTGACGATGAGTAAAGTAAAGTAACCAAACGAAAAACAATGCCACTGAAATGAAGGAGTGGTTACAGGGCAGAGCTGAATGCAGAGAATTCTGATTGTCTGAAATGATCTCTATTGCATTGGACGGGAATTTCTGTCTGAATACTCAGCCTGTTATTACCACATTACCTCTTAAAGGAGAAGTGCTCCATCAGAGGTCACTGCTAGGCTGTACTTATACTACTGCCAGTTGAATTCTCTAGAGGGCCGATGATTTAAGCTATTCTTTCTGGTTTAAGTTCTCTCTGTATCAAAAGATCATGAACCCACAGAATGTCAGATCTGAATGACTTACTCTACTTACTACTGTGTGTGTGTGTTTGTGTGTGTGTGTGTGTGTGTATGTGCCTCCCTATCTTATATTTCAGCTCTTATCAGTTTTGTGAGCAGGCATTAGAGTGTTAGTGAGGATATTGGGCTCCATTCAGCTGCTGCAAACCCTTTAATGTAGTTCATTGTTTAATGTGCACTGTGAGTGAGTGAGTGAGTGAGTGAGTGAGAGAGAGAGAGAGAGTGAAAGAAAGAGAGAGAGAGAAACATGTGAGGTAGTCAGAAACACTGTGTTCTTCTCATCAAAGCCCCACCCTCCCTACTGTCTCCACGGAAACGCAACACAATTGGTACCTGTCGCCTGGCAACATTGCTGGGTATCTTTGGGACACAGAGCTGCTGGCAGAGATCAGACACAGACACACACACACACACACACACACACACACACACACAGTTTGTCAGCTGTCACAGAGGTGCTTTATTTCACATTTCTTCGCCCGTGTCTTTTCAACTGCAGACCCTTCAATGTACTCTTGCAGAATACACACATATGCACACCTCAAGTTTGACAGTGTGTTTAGCAGACTGTTGTAAGGCCAATGCATTTCCCATCAGTGGTATCAAGCATGTACTTTGCGTCTGTGTTTGCGTACTGTGAAACATGAGGCTTCTCTCACCCTGTTAGGAGTGGAACACTAGATCATGACACATCAAAAATGTGATGGTATGTTTTGTTGAGCGGGAAAACATACCGTCAAAATGATGTTTGTGTATCATTTTTTTTCGACTGGCGCTCAGTAAGATAACGTTGTTCTTCACAGTTCTCTCCTGCAACTTGACTGGATGCTGTTGGCTTGGTTTAAACAAAGTGGATCTGGGGAATTAAGGGTCGACCTCCTGTGAATGAACAGCATTAACGTTTCAGGAAATGAACTGATTTGTGGCACACTTTTTAAATAGCATACTTTATCATCTTTGGGCTTGTGGGTAGGTATGAAGTATTTTAAATCCAAGTGAAGTCACAAGTTATTGGTGTTAGTCTACAGTCATCTGCCATTGTCAAGCCTGTATTACATAAGGTAGAAAATTCTAAGTTTTATATTTTGTAGTAACACAATACTTTTCAAAAAAGGGAAACTTTTTTTGGGGGGGCTGTTGCCTTTTACTGACAGCTGTAGAGTAAAAGGAAAGGGGGGAGAGAGAGGGGCGATGAAGCATAACAAAGGGCCACAGATCGGAGTCGAACCTACAGTCGCAGGACTCAGCCTTGGTTCATGGGCCACCAGCTCCTAGGATTCCTCAAAATAGTGAAACTTAAAGACTTGTTTACAGATTTACAGTGTGTTAACTGCAGCATCCCACTTTGTGTTTGTTGGTTCTACTAGAAAGTTGCTAGCTGGCTCCATGGACCCACTGGAAACATCTGGATGGCGATAGCCGCACTTTAACCTTACCCAATACTGTTGCCAGGGTACCCTTGAGCACGTCCCATAACACCCAGCTGCTGCAGTGGAACTGCTCAGTGGGAGATTGGATCAGAACAGATGAGAATGTGGTTTCACAGGAGCATAACAACACAGTGAAATACTGTGGAGCTCAGGAAAAAGATTTTAGAGTTAGATCTTTTAGTTATCACATATTCCATTCAAAACCATGTTTTCTTTTTCTTTATTTTATTCTAGTTTAGAGAAAGTAACAAGATGGGTGTGAACCATAATAGCGACTTCAATCCCTATCCCTAGCCTTTTCTTGTAAGGCACAGATGATGATTTTAAGTGGTAATGTTACCACTGAGCAGAAAGTGGCTGCTAATGCTGCAGCAATTAAGCCGTAAAGGTTAGGCTGCTGCCTGGTGACTGGACAATTATTCTAGAGACTCTTGTTGCTGAAAGCAAATGTCACTGCTGAGCAGCTCCTGTCAGTGACTGAGCAGTTCTTTACTGTGCTTAAAGTCTTCGGTTATTATGTCATATTCAGTTAAATGAACTCTGATGAAACTGATTAGGAAGCTAAACCAACCATCACTGGTTCAGGTGCTTGGGTGAGGCCTGATTAGCGAGAGTAGATTAGAAAGTTGGTGTCTGCAGCTTTCTCATTATGTCAACACACACACACACACACGCACACACAGGGGGATGGCTATGACAGTAACATATTTAGTTTTCTATTTTTGCCCCTGTCACACACTCTCAGTGGAGGAGCAGGGTGACAGGCCTTTGCCTCGCAGGCTGATTGGACGGATTGGATGCGTTGTCCTTATGTAGGTACACGTCTGTATGTCTATGTGGGTCTGTATCCAAGAGTGAGAAGACTGCAGCTTTATACACCACAAATCCTTACAAAAAGAATAATTTCTAGCATAGATGATCAAAACAATGAATTAACGGTCTTAAGAGAGCATTGTAATACAAGATTCTCTTTAGAATTGATCATAGATTTATGAGTATCCACTTGCTGGAGGCTAAGAGCATCTGAAGAAGTAGCACTTGCAGGAGGAACGGCCAAATACATGTTTCATTTGAAGTTTGAAGTTTATGTCTATACTTTCATCAGAACCACTGATGCTCCTCAACCGCTGAGGACCAGTTGCTTTTCTCTGCAGCCTTGGTTGTCTGAATAAAGATCTTTTTATTCCCTTGCATGCATACTTTCGGTACTATAGAACAATAGTGTCGTATCGTTTTATAGATGTGGCATTGAAAAGAGTAACAATACTTTTGACAGCTGTAAGAATATTGTGTAGAATATTGTGTATATCTGGAAATGAAAAATTCAATGTACTTTCCCATAGCAGTTATATCACAAACTTACTATTTTCACTCACTGATAAATTCTAATCAGCTTTACTTCAGTGGAGGATTTGACTGGTGTAAAGATCCTGCCACTGAAACTCAACACTCCACAGATCTTGCAAATGAAAAACATACCAGGAATAAAGGAAGAGCTGCTAAAAGACTTTTAATGGGAAGCCTCTGTGCACAACGCTTAAATATATATCATATTTCAAATACTTGTCATTATTGAAAGGCAAAAAGAGGATCTTAATACCAGAATGGCAGTGGCTCTTTTGGTGAAGTAATACAATTTAAGTGAAAAGTTGAGAGTAAAAAGATGAAAGGAGATTGTGTGTAAAACTACTTATTTCTCCCAATTAGATCATCTATCAGTCAGATGAAAGGATACTACTGGAACAATTGTAGCTAGAGGCCTGATAACTGCTTCACCATTCACTTTGGAACTCAGTCTGATGATAGTGAAAGGTTTGTGCATGTGCGTGTGAACATCTACTCTTACTTAAGACAATAACTGGAGCTTGGAGTAGGTTTTATAATTTAGAAGGTCACATTTGTTGTTTTCATTGTTTCTATTTGCAAAATTAACGGCATATTCAACACAAAAAAAGTCAGACTTTCAAGATAAAATGGGTGGGGGTATTAAATATTTATATTTGAGTAATGTTATTGTGTTTTTGGTCTTTACACTGACTAAAAGAAAGTATAGATAGATGTATGCTGTGTTGAGAATTGTGTAACATCCTGCGCGTAATACAGACAGTCAGTCAATCAGTGCAGTGTGTAAATTAGACACTGTGGAAGTCCTATTTGATTGTAAATGCATAATTATATGAGAGGATAAAGTGCAGACCAGGAGCAATGTCATACTGTACAAGTGCTTTAACAATCAAAGGGGAACTGCACAATGGCTTGCATAGACTGCTGTGACTCGCTTATTGTCCACCTATTATGTGCAGCAGATAGGATACCATAGAAGTACTTTGCCTTTTCTGACACCGGGCAGTTCCATAACAAGACCAAAACCAGCAATTCATTTCTCCTACTAACAAGTATTGCTTGTGTAGCAAAAGCATGATATAACTTTTTGTGTGTCATAGAGCTCCTTTGGCGTGACAAACCTAACATGAAAAAATTTAGTGAGCCACGCGATGTTCCCTCATTACCATGAGCATTTGCACCGGAATTCTGTTTTTGGTCAAGCTTACATACATCCCTACGCCTTAAATACTCTCTAGTACACCAATTTACCCTTCCTAAGTCCCGTTTTTGCTCTGTGCTCCATATACTGTATATGTGTGTATATATGTGTCTATATATGTGTGTGTGTGTAGTTAGTAGTTAATTATTAGCTAGTTACGTCTAATTGTAAATGTTAGCCAATTAGCTAGCCAACAATTAATGTAAATTAGCTAGCTACTTAGCTAACATTTTGTTAACATTAGCTAAGCTAGTTTAGGTTTTTAGCGTTTATGTGACTAAACATATGTCAGTTATTTTTTAAACATTTTCCAATTGTGGTTGCCTTTCCAACATAGACGAGTCTAGCACATAGCATATCTAAATACAGGAAAAGAGGAATTTCAGTTCATTCAGCGAATGGGATTTGGGCTGAGTGAAGAAATGTCAGACAGGATTGAGAGATCGATTAACAAATAGTTGGTTTCTGTTTTTTAATGAGATTTGCTGACAAGAAGAAAAAAGAATAATGCTAATAACATCTATTATTCACAGAATAATTCCCTGCTTTTACTCTGAAAGCCAGATGCATATTCCAGAAGTTCACTGCTAGATCAATTCTTTAACTGGTTTGTTTAATAATAATAATTCCTTTCAAAATAAACCTGATTCTTCTTCATTGTTCGTGTTTTCACAGTCAGATCAGAACTTGTGTCTGACACTATAATAGTACGACTATTATAGTGACAGAGGAGAGATGACGCAGACAACAAAACACTGTGTCTCCCACAGAAACCTCAAGTACTCTCAATGCCACAGCCAGGTTGTTCCATCTCAAACTTCTGTTGCCTTTTATCTGAAAACTTGATAGAGGGGATGAAGGTTTGCTGTGGCACTGCAGAGAAGAGTTGGTGAAACAAAAAAAAACAAAATCAAATCAGTGAGATCCAGTGAAGTGATTTTTTTTTCTCTATGAGAGTAGCCTCTCTTTTTTTTCAATTCTTTTTCCACGATGAATCTTCCTTGTCTTTTTATCTTGCCTCCACTGCCATCCTCCATACTTTTTTCCTGTCTCATCTTTGTCCCAGCATGCATCCTCACAACCTCTCTTTTCAAAATTAGGACCCATGTGTTTTTAATGTTACGTACTGATCTCAGATGAGGGCTGATATTCTCTCTGCTGCTCCTCGAGTCTGTTGATTCAGGTGCCATCTCGAGTCGCAGCTGGATATTCGCTACCTAAAGTGCCAGCACCCAGCCATTAATCCCCCTCTGTTTAATCCATGAATACTACAGACTATTTACAGGGAAGATGCTCATCATTAGGTCTTAATCTGCAACAGCAAATGAAGATGCCCAGGAGTTACACAACGCTGCGCTCCCTAAAGGGCATCAGAGGACACAAAAGTACACACAAACAACTCCCACCATTTCCACCTTTCAAAGCTGCTGCCCGGGGTACTCAAAGTGCCTTTGAAGGGACCCTGATTACCAGACAGCCTATAACTAGCATCCAGCTACAGTCCTCCCAGCACACACGTCTAAGAAACCTCAGCATAGATTCATATGAAATCAAAAACCGTCTGTGTTTCTATCAAAGTCTGGATGTAAATCTGTTTCTGCATGCAGTCACTGTATGACTGTGTGAATTGGTGAATGTGGCATGTAGTGTAAAGGCACTTTGAGTGGTTGGAAGATTAGAAAGGTGCTTTACAAGTACAGTCCATTTACCATTTTAGCAGAGGGAGTATAAGGGAGTATAACAAGAAAGACAAGAGCAGAGGAGGGATTGAAAGTGTCAAAGTAAAAGAAAATGAAGAGAAGAAAAGAAATGGATGAAGCTGCCTTTTGCTAGTGATAGATAGCTAGTATCAGAGCTCTAGCTTTCCACTGGCAAGATTTACATCAGACCACCTGTTTAATGTGCAAAGGCAGTCAGCAGCATGCACTGTACTGGTCCATTTAAACTGAACTTAGGTCAGCAGCTGGCCCGTCTCTGCCTGATTCATGTGCAGAACACAATGTCTTAATCGCACAACGTGATACATTATTGATTTCCAAAGGGACGCGTCCTCTCTCGGTCAGAGGTCACCTTCACAAATGCAAACTTGGGAGGGATCGAGCATCTTGTACAAAGAACAGTCTCCAATGTTACCACACTGCAAGGGAGGCCTAATTAAAGCAATGTTTAATAAAAGTGCAGTTAAAGTACCTCTCCAGTCAAATTTAAAACCACTCTATTTCCATTTCTAAGCCGTGTAGCTGATGTGAGATACTGTATAAGTGATATGAGTGTCTGAGCGAGCTGCAGGTGTACAGTTGCAGCTGTGCAGTTGGTAGCTATTAAATGTTATGCTTGCACTTTGTTGGTGAATGGAGCTTTCATTTTGTTTGTACATTTTCTAATTGCTAGAGACACACAAAAAACCACCCCCTGAACAGCCATTGTCCTATCATAGCTAAGCAGCCGTAACTAGGCACAGCAGGCCTGTCGAGCTTTGGAGTTCTCTTTCTGGATTTCATGTTGAAGCAGCATGCATGCATGTATTGCATGTAAGTCTGAAATGGTGTTTAAAGTGTTTGGAGAGTTTTTTGCAGCCTACCAAAAACTAAAAACAAGAGAAAAGGTGTATGGAATGGGTTTATACAATAAGTTTATCTGATCTAATGTAACATAACTCTCAAGTCAACCCAGTATCATGCTATGCTAACTTGGTTCATAGTGGCACCAATAGCTGGATTCAAGTAACCAGGCGGTCATACTACCAATCTTACTTTTCTCCAAGCAACCTCCTTTTTTGTATCATCATAAGTAGTATCATGGAGCTCTGTACATTATACCATCTACCATCTAGACCTTCTCTGAGATAATGAGTGATATGATTTGACACTATATAACTAACGTTGTATAAAATTGAATAGCAACCCTTGGAGGCATGGCTTCATTGTACTAATACAGCAACCTCATTGACTTATGTCTCCCATAAACAGCTCATGATGCCAAACACATGGGTTAGTCCTCATCCTCAGTGGGTTTTCTCTTATACGGTTTAAAGTGAAACAAACTATTTGACCATTTTAACAGTAAAGCATAGCTTTGACTTGCTTGTTCAAGTAAGCTTATTGCCATACAGTCTTATGTTAGAATGAAATAACATTCTGATCTTTCAGTATGTGCCCCATCTGCTAAGGCTGAGTCCTTACTGCAGCGGCCCAGGTTTGATTCCAACCTGCAGCCCTTTGCTACATGTCATGCCCTCTCTCTCTCCCCCCACTTTCTTGTTACTCTTCAGCTACTCTGTAGAAATAAAGGCAATAAAAAGCTCCAAAAATAGAGAATTAGCTTGCTACAGCTGATAGCGTCTAAAAAGAATCCTGAATGGTAAACCTTCCGCAGTTATTGTGAAGTACACATGCTGTGCAAGAATGGAAAGCTTAACGTAACAACAGCAAGTAAGTAGGATGCAAGCCTAACTAACAGGCAAATATACAACATCTAATTTCACTCAACCTTTAGTCTTGGTGCCATTTATTGTTCAACAGTTGTCTTTGCTCTTATCCGTAGGTTTCTCCTCTGACTTTGTCTGTTTCTCTCGCTGTCTATCCATCTTTGTCTGTCTTGACAGGATGTCTATATCTCAAGTTATGTTCCCTGCACACATCAAAAACCACTCAGCAGTGTCTAATGTTGGTATTCCACACACATACACACACAGCTTCTAAGAGCATACAAAGGCCGATTTTTTTTCTTAGATGTTGACAAGAATAACCAAAGAGAAAATGTATAGATGGAAGCTTTCTTCATTAAGCAGTCTGTATTTTCACATAAACAACAAGGTTTGCTTGTACTGCTACTAACCCCACTGAGATTATTATACCACCTGTGCACCTTAAAGTCATTTCCTGCTCATTGGTTTGTTTGTTTTCTGGTCCATAATGTTCTCAAGGTTGAGGACCTGTGCTTAAAACCAAAACTGCTCCCTGACACATGCTGTTATACCATAACTGCGACGGCTGGCAATGGTTAATTTGTCTGTTCCACGGTTCACTTGCTCACAACACCTTAGGAGATGATTGGAGTGTAATGGTGTGCAACGGGGTGTATGTAACAGCTGGCATACCCTGAATGAGTTCATATGTAAAAACATTGGAAATAGGGATGTAACGATGCATCGTGACACGATTTAAAAATCGGTACAAATGCGTGACAATTCGCACCAGTTGGCAGAAAAATTAATCGCGGATGCGAGAGAAGTAGGATACGTTCCTTGGCAAACCACCCTGATGAGAAGCTTTGCATCTCCTCTCCCCCATAACAACGCAAGAGCGCAATAAATTACCAGGGCAATTGGTTATTTTATTGTAAAAGGTTTAAGGGCCACTATCCGTAGTTGAAAATGAGGGCTTTCGGCTGTTGATGAACACGCTGGAGCCAAGATACCGCATCCCGTCACGACAGCACTTCAGCCAGGTGGTCGTGCCAAAACTCTACCAGGAAGTAAGAGCTCATG
>JAGRRF010012888.1:1988416-1998429 GCA_019097615.1 Morone chrysops
AAGTGCACCATGGGAGATCCCCCGATAGTCTAGGCCTACAGCAGCATAACTAAGGGATGGTTCAGGACTCACCTGATCCAACCCTAACTATAAGCTTTATCAAAGAGAAATGTCTTATAAGCCTACTCTTAAAAATGTGGTTAGGGTTGTCTGACTCCCGAACCACGACTGGAAGCTGGTTCCACAGGAGAGGAGCTTGGTAACTGAAGGCTCTGGCCTCCCGGAACGAACGTCTTAAGCCTACTCTTAAATGTGGAGAGGGTGTCTGACTCCCGAACCACGACTGGAAGCTGGTTCCACTGGAAGGAGCTTGGTAGCTGAAGGCTCTGGCTCCTGTCTACTTTTACAGACTATAAGGAAACACCAGTAGCCACATTCACAGAAGAACGCAGTGTTCTAGAGGGGTGATATGGTACTATGAGCTCTTCGAGATAAGAAGGGGCCTGACTGTGAAGAGCTTTATAGGTGACGATATGGTACTATGAGCTCTTCAAGATAAGAAGGGGCCTGACCATGAAGAGCCTTTTAGGAGAGGAGGGGGATTTTAAATTCTATTCTAAATTTAACAGGGAGCCAATGCAAAGAAGCTAGAGCTAATAAATCAAGTCAGAAGTTGGCTCATTTCTCCTTAAGACTCAATGTTATCAGACTTCTTTTTTGCAACCAATGAAGCTGCCACCTGCTGGCCATTAGAGAGAATGCAGATTAAAGACACTTCTGCATTGGCTTCACTTCACAGACCCAGGAGCTCTGTCCATTATATTTACTGTTAATGAAGCTGAATGAACATAAAAAAACTGTCCTCTCATTTGTTTTGCCGTGGTCTTAAAATGCCTATAATGTAGTTTATTGCAAGGATTTGTAAGAGAATATATCATCCAACGAAAGTAGTTTGTAACAGCCCTAAGGTTTAGTTTAGTTTAGTTTAGTTTTGGTATATACAGGATTTATTTAAAAAATCATTTTCCAAGATTTGACATTTTTTGATTATTTTCTGCTTTTTTTCTCTCATGAACCTGTTTGGACAAAGTTTGCTATCACTGTAAGAATGTTGAGATGTTGATTAAAAATATCTAACATTTTCTACTACAAACAAATTCTAGTTTAATGGAAAATTGTACATTGCTCAGACTACACTGATGATAACATACTCTACACTATGACCTTGAATTGGCAAAGACCCAGCTGATAGTAGCTGATGGTAACTTTGGTTGTATTTAAAGTTTTATTTGAACTGCATATATTGGCAACTGTTTTGTCTCGAAAAGGTCAATGATACAAAAGAAAGGAATAAAAACAACAAAAGAGGGTTCAGTAAAGTGCAGTGAATATCCATCTTGACTAAATCAAAATACACAATGTCCTGTCAAATATACACATTGTTTAGAACTATGTACAAAGGGTATATTCTGTACGAGTTAAGGTTTTTTGAGTGGAAGCACCCAGCAGTGTGTCACCTTCAAACAAACGCCCACGGATGCTAAATCTTCAAAAGGAATTAAATATGTGAATGAACTTCTTTGGCCCAGTGAGGATCAGAAGATTAATGGGAGAAAATTGGAGAGAGACATTCAACTCTATCTATGCAGATCTGACAAACTATTTCTGTAATGTTCAAAATGTGGCCACACATTATATACTGAAGCCCCAAAATGATATTGCTTTGATGCTAAATATAACTAATTTATTTTATTTGATGATTAAAGTCACAATCATTGAGAAAAGAAATCCTAATAACTTTTTTCCCTTGCCTTTAAAGGGACAGTAAACCCCACAATGAAAAATATTAAAAAATATATATAATGGAACCAGATCACACTCGGCTTTTAGGTGCTCAAAGCGCCCCAACAACACATTTTGAAAAACTTGAGAGGCTCCTACTCCTGACAGCACAGGATGTAACCATAAGGTAGCATACCGAGCCCGCTGAGATAACTAAAGTTCAGCTACAGTTGGTGGGTGTAGTTTGATGAAACTGCTCACAATAAGGTCTGTGGATTATCTTGACAGATATCTTAATGGCTGATATCTCACACCAAAACAATCTAGATGGATAAATAACACTACAGGGAAGAGGAAAGATTTTTGATTGAACTGTCCCTTTAAACACTTTAGCACTAACAATGACACGCATACAAATGCAGACATGATTCAATTTAAATCCATTACATTTTATTTGTATAGCGCAGATTCTATCAGGACACTTTTCAAATAGGTGGCAAGGTGGGGGGGGGGCTGTCTGCCTCGACTAGTTTGGGGGGGGGGAGGCAGAAGGACAGTGACTGACAGTGCTGATGAACATCCATAATGAAGAAAACCCAATGTTCCAGAAGAAAGCAGTAAAAGAATAAATGAAAAGGTTATCTGGTGAGAGAAATGCCGGGATGCGCTGATGATTATTACGAGGACACAGTGATGTCTCAGTCTTCAGTGCACATGAAGTGGGCTATAAAGGAACACACACACACACCTGAGAGGACATTGTATTGACTTACTTTCATTCTCCAGTTGCAAAAAACCCTGACTTTAACCACAGCTGTACACATGCATTGGGCGTGTGAGCTCACTGCCATACTTTTACAGTAGCCCAAACACAGCAGTTGGACAAACAAAGCACTGACTCTAGATAGGACTTTTCTCTTATTTTGCACATTTCGTGGTCACTGAGTCTCCTTCACACCTGGAAGGGGGGTGAAGCAAAGGAGCCTTTTAAGAAACATTTGCCTATAACTGCAGTGTCCAGCTGTTTTAGGAAATTAGGGAATTTGTTGACAATAAGAAAAACATAGAACAAAGCTATCCTCATCCTTTGATTAAATTTGGGTTTTGGAGTGGTGTTTTTTTTTGTTGCATTGATTTTTAATAACCTTGCAACCACATTCATGTGTGCATAGTCCTCTAAGCTAAACCGAGAGAGGAGTAAAGAGAGGAGACTAGAGCTTCATTAATCTTTCTGAATTTTATCCTCATACTGACTTCATAGCTCTAGCGGCGCACTGCCCTAAAGCAGTGGGTGTCCTTCAGCTGTAACAAAAATATATTTATACGTTTTTACACCATAGTTTACCAAAATGCGAGGTGGGTGACCCTGCCTGAAGAGCAGTCATCCTAAAATAATGTTATTAGTCTGGGTGTCAGTGGACTGTGTACGTGTCCCAAAGTGTCTAAAAGCTGTTCCAGCAGCTTCTCTACTTGGGCGAGAATTAAATTTAAGGGAGGTGTGCTGTATGGCCAGGAAAGCACATTATAAGATAGATAGTTCCAGTTAGTGCTCATACTGGGATTTGAGCATTTTTGTGGGTTTTAGAACAATCATTTTGTTGTCTTACTGGTGTTTTGTTCACTAAAAAATAAAAGATTTATTCACATTGGGATTATTTCAGTAGTGTGTTGCTGCCATTTTGTGAAAGCAGTAATCCACTTGAGGCAATGCTTTCAGTGGTTTTAAACAGCTAAGTCCTTTTAAGCCCTGCACTCTTTTAACTTGTTGGGTCTTATAGGATGTCCTGTAAAGCTTCCTGCTGTGCAAAAGCATTATGGGATTTTCCTGAGTGCCATTCTAGATAAAAAGCCAATCAAATATAACATATATATGTAATTCAATTTTATCAACCTTACCTCTGTCTCCAGCACTGATGCATGCAGTGGTTTTTGGTAACGTGACGGCGATCATCCAGAGGATGTACTCACGCCGCTCGCTCTACCACACACGCACCAAGGACCTAAAGGACTTCATCAGGGTCCACCGGCTGCCCAAGGCGTTGGAGCAGCGCATGCTGGAGTGTTTCCAGACCACGTGGTCGGTCAACAACGGGATAGACGTTAACGAGGTGAGGAGAGAGCGGACATACATTCACTTTAACACAAAAGCATAAGAGTGTGTCAGTGTTGGGGATGGATAATATACAATATTCTTGTGTATCGTGATCAAAAACCCTTTTTTCAACAGTTTGTCGTGGTGATAGTCGCGGGGAATAGTCATGATAGTGAAGTGGCTTTAAAAAGCTGTCTGTGTCGCTAACGCAGTCATATATTGTTTTTTTCTGATTTATTTTGAACTGCCACAAGGCAAAAAAAGTTCAACTGGATGTGTTGTTTATAAACAAAATTCCAGAATGTTTTAGTGCCATTTTATGAGTTTTAAGCACATTTTAATTATTATTGTAAATCTTGATTTTGCCCAAGATAACTGTGATACTGACTTCATCACCACCTTAACTTAATGCATTAACATTAGCACATGTGGATTACAGATGCTACAGACAATAATTGATGACAACCCCCCCTCTCCTCCCTCACCCCATTAACATTAGCACATGTGGATCTAATCATTGATAATTATAGCTTGTTCCAGCCGTCAATGCAATGCAACAATTTATAATGTTATTAGCAACACCAGTGTTCAACAGGTTTAAAATGAAAGGTTTACGTTCATTCTGCTCCACATTTTTCCTTCAGTCACATGTTTGAGAATTACTGCTTTCAGGTAAAGATGCTGGAGTGTATTTAGTGCTGTAGTGCTGTTTAGTTCAGTGGCTATCAACCTTTTTGGTATGATCAGATTTAGTTATTCCTTAACAGTAGATTGGCAGATTAACTGTAAGTAGTAGTGTGAAACCTATAAACAAAATAGTCATTCTCATACATTCTGTCACATTCCCCCCCAAGGACTCCTGGGGGTGCCTGAACCCCAGGTTGAGAGCTACTGGTTTAGCTGAAGCAGCCATTGCAAATCTTGGTAAAGAACAGCTGTTAAGTGTGAACCCTCTCTTGCTTTAAAGCTCCTGAAGGACTTCCCAGACGAGCTGAGGGCCGACATCGCCATGCACCTGAACAAGGAGCTGCTCCAGCTCCCCCTGTTCGAGTCGGCCAGCAGGGGCTGCCTGCGTTCCCTGTCCCTCATTATTAAGACCTCCTTCTGCGCTCCGGGCGAGTTCCTCATCCGGCAGGGAGACGCCCTGCAGGCCATCTACTTCGTCTGCTCAGGCTCTATGGAGGTCCTGAAAGACAACACTGTGCTGGCCATACTTGGTAAGTCAGACGAACAGGATGATGGGTTCAGATAGAAAAGTTCATGCTTGTGTTCATGTGGTGGATCCCTGAACCTTGTATTTCATATTCTTATACTGAAATCACTCCAACAACATAATTACTTCTACTTGTGTTTTTCCTTCAGTTTCTCCAAACTACCACAAGGAATAACATCATTTTCTCTGAGTATTTTTAAATTAATAAATAGACGAGAACAAAAACTCACAATGTAATGGCTTTGGTGAAAATGTGGAGCTTTTATAGAGTTTGAGATTGGATTTGTTGAGTGCCGGATTGCAAAATTACATGCTGGTTACCTAATTAGACTAAAAAGCAACAAGTGAGTTCTATTATTTGAAGAGATTTTTGTGTAAACTTGTGATACTGAATTGGATGAAATTGACACAGTACCCCCATGGCTTTGATTGCCATTTATTTGCCAACTGAGACTTAATGAGAGGATGTGGGATGATGGTGATGTGCAGGACACTGCACTGCATAGTTAATGAACACTCCAGTAAGAAACAGGCCAATATCTGTCTGTTTGATATCAAATGCTGTTAATGAAGTACGGACAGGGAAAAAGAAGAGAAAGATCATCTCTCAGTTCAGTGATTACAGATATAATAATTTCACAGTACTGGGTTTGGTTTCATCCTGAAGTCCAGACCCTGCAGAGCAACTTGATCTGGATTATGAATGGAAATTAGGTTGATGAGGAAGACAAAGGAAAGGAGGAGGAATGAGAGGACAGAAAGATAGGTGTGTGCGCGTGTGTCTGTGTTTGTGTCTGTCTGTGTGTGTGTGTAGGGAGGGCAGGGCTGAGAGGGAGCTGATAAAGAGCTGTTGTTTGTGCTCCGCTGCTTTAAAGAGTTATCACCGTGCTTGACACACACACAAAGTCATGGCTTCCCACAGTGTTTGAGCCTGTGAGCTATAGAGTAATCCTTCGAATCCGGTGTGAATAGAGATGTAGGAAGTCTTGCTATCAGACCTCACATATGGCAGAGTATAGACAGTGAAAAAGAGATGAACGAATGAATGAGGATGTTTGTAGGCAGTGGGACATCCCTGTCCATTGTTTGCTGCAGATAGTATGGATACATGACAACCAGACAAGGCTGGAAAGCTCATCATGCTCTCCGTGCTTTCACTCCTCAGGCATCATACAGCTACATTCTGCAGGGACAGCCTACACAATCTCTGCTGTAGTTTACACTGGGATATCTGTGGCAAATTGATGTTCCCTAAATCCCAACCCTTTCCACGGAATCTCGGTCAGCTTTCTCCTTTCCTGTACTTAGATATGCTATGTGCTAGGCTAATCTATGTTGACTACATTTTGTAGATGGTTAAAAGATGTTGCTGGGGGAATGTAAATGTGACATACCATGTATTGTACGGTCATATCCTAAGTGTTGGCTGATGTTGGCCTGATATGGCTAACGTCAGCCAACACTTTTAAAAGTTTTACGTTCAAAAATCTCATTTGAACATAAAAATTATACTATAGGATAGGACCTTTGCCTTTATCACACTGCATATGCACATATCCTTGCATATAAATCTGGCTATGTTATGGGTGGTGCCATTGTTCCGAGCCTCTGGCAATGGGCCAGAGGCTCTCCTAGAAAACATCTTTAAAATGTACCAAAATAATGTCTTCTGGAAAGCAATGAGCTTTTCTTGGAAAAGGCATGAATGTGTAATAAAATTGATCAGTGTTGTAATATGAGCTGTCACACGAGCTGGAAGCTTTTTTTGTCAGATGTCTGGCAGCTAGCAGCTGTAATTAGTACTGGGTGAAGAGATGTTTTGTGGGCGGCTTACAGTTATGTTTTTAGTAACTAGGAACATGCCAGTATGAAATCTTAGTAGTATGATCATGATTAAATACAATACCTTAGTCATTACTAAATTAAGAGACACTATTAAAACAAGCTTGAAGGTCCAGTGTGTTACATGTGGAATATAATATTCATAGGTATGTTTTCATTAGTGTATAATCACCCGAAAATAAGAATTGTTGTGTTTTTGTTACCTTAGAATGAGCTGTTTTTATCTACAAACATCTACAGTCCACTATGTTGACCCGCCATGCTTCTACAGTAGCCCAGAACGGACAAAACAAACACTAGCTCTAGATAAGGCCTTTTGTGTTTTTCTGGCATTCCACAGCTACTTAAGTGTCTTCTTCGTGCTTGGAAAAAAACATTAGAGTATACATTTTATAAAAAACTAATTTGATGAAAATGTTTGTGTGAGGGAATCTCTTTATAATGTCAGTAAACAAAATATAAACTACAACCATTCGTATTCTTATAACACAGATCTTTTTGTTCATGTCTTCCCAGCTATCTTTCATCATCATCCATATTATTTTTTTATCTCTCTTCCTGGTTGCAGAATGACCATATTTTGGACACGAAGAAATAGCAGTTATGTCTGAAGGAGTGTACACTACACAGATTAATAAAAAGTGTACAGTATCTGCCTAGCTTAACACATTTAACACCCACAAACATCTTTGTCTAAGTGGTGAAAAATGTCTTGTGTGAGTGTCAGTTGGAATACATGGCAATGGTGGCACACAGAGGGTAAGCTGCAGGTTGCCTCACACTGAGATTGAGTTTTGATTGCTGGCATGTGTGTGTGCACGCACTGGCATTTGTAAAATGGTGTGATCATATGTCCTCACTCACACCGTTCTCTGGAGATGTGGAGTTCCAGTGAAGCCTAATATTAAACAGAACTGATTTGCAGACAGTGTGTGGGTGGAAAAAAACAGAGTCATGCTCTGCACAGCCGCTTTTACCACAGCCACAAATATCACAAATACCAGTATCATATTTTATGTAATTTATATACCTTAAAGCACTGGTTCCCAACCATTTTCCTTAAGGGACCACTTCTCTATCATTGAGTGAGCTGAATTGACAAAAAAGTGACATATTTTATAGGTATAAATCTCTTATATTCAATACATAACAATAACAGTAGAGAACAACTGATAAACTGTACAATGAACCCAAACAGTGAACAGAATAACTATAAGGGATTTGGATGGATTTTAATGGGTTTTTTTTCTTTTTCTTCTACCTTACATTTATCCATTGTTTTATTGGTTCTCTGGTTGTTTAAGCTGTGTACTTTTCTAAGTAAAATCATTTTTTAATTAAAATTTTTTAAATAACAATTTAATTACATTTTCCTCAGAAGAATGAAATACTAAGATAGAGGCCTACTTTTTAAATCTTTTAAGTTTCCTTGCCTCCCACCCCCCCATGAAGCTTCGGGAACCCCGAGGTTAGAAACCACTTCCCTAAAGGTGTGTAACATCTGGATCAACAACAGGATCTATTGGCAGAAATGCAATATAATATCCATAGGTATGTTTTTATTAGTGTATAATCACCTGAATGAAAGAACCGTTGTGTTTTCGTTACCTTAGAATGAGTCTCTGAAAAGGGAGCGGGTCTTCTTCTGCTTGATAAAAAGACTGAACTGCTGCTAACTTTGTTTTGCACTCTTTGTACTGCAGTGAAAATGCTGTAAATCTGCAGTTCTGTCACTCTCTTAATATGTAGAGTATTCTGTTTCCCCATGATCTACCACTGCTGCATAAGGACCTGACTAAATGGAGTGAATGGAGTTTACATAACACCCCTTCTCTCTTAATGGCCCTTGTAACATCTGCTAATCCCTGTGTCGCCTCACAGATTAATTCTTTTGTGAGGTGGTTATATTTGAAGCTGCACACACACACACAGACATTTCAGAAAAAAAAATCTGAATCAACCAACGGTAAGCAGTGAACGTTGAAGACAACCAACACTAAAAGAAAAATCAAACAAATTGAAACTGTGTGGTCAGACACAATGTCACACCTGTTGACAGCAATTTAGAATAATTTCTTTAGTTGGCTGTCTGCAGGCTGAAATCTAATTTCCTCTGGATGTGCTTCAGAGCCTTTGCAACACTAATCCAGCAAACAACTTTTTTTTGTGTGAATATGTAATAGTGATCGACACAGAGAAGTCACAGGGAGGGGGAGGATGTTGTGTGTGTGGCAAGGACAGATGTATATGTCTCAAAAGGTCAAGATGTATTGAATTAATCATCTGTACCGATCTGTGTGTGTATGTGCGCCTGTGTGAGTTACATGAAGTGGATTTATCTTCAAATGCCAAGCCCCGGCCCATATTTGATCTCTCTCTCTCACACACACACACACACACACACACACACACAGACACACACAC
Source organism: Morone chrysops (assembly GCA_019097615.1). Lineage (NCBI taxonomy): Eukaryota > Metazoa > Chordata > Actinopteri > Moronidae > Morone > Morone chrysops. The sequence continues at coordinate 1,997,710 of JAGRRF010012888.1, forward strand.
ATCAATAGACGGAATGCGGTGCTGTGCAGGTATTAATAATAAATAGATTTTACATTATTAAAGCACCTTGATTATTAATGCTAAAGTGTCGAGCAGAGACCTGCAGAGCCCAGGAAGCTCTTCACATGGCACAGCCCACCATGGCCTTTACTGAGAACCTGCATTCTTTCAGGAATTACACTGTGTCTGTGCTGATATTAAAAAGGTTCACTTCAACGGCCAGTCTGACCCAACACAATCAGAGTGTGTAAGTGCAGTGGAGCTTGTGGAATCCATTTTTATCAAAGCTGAGCTTCTCTCCCTCACAGAGGGAACAGCAATGTCATGATTGGTTTCTGAAATTAATTATTTCCAGCTATTAAAAACTGCCAATTGCAGCAGAAGTGATATCCATGAGATGCAGAGTATATTTTATGCGTCCACACCAGGGATATATTTAAAAGTCCTCCCTGCCATTCTTGTGAAGATGATATGTCAGGAACACCTCTTGTAAATTTCTTCAAATTGGGCACAAATGTACACTTGGATTAAAAGATGACCTGATTAGATTTTGTTGGTCAAAGGTCACTGTGACCTCAAAATGACCTTGACCAACACATTTTTGATCATAACCTAAGAATTGATATGGTTATTATGAAAAAATGTCAAACAGATGTTCGATGGGATAAAACGATAAAGTGATTACATTTTTATCCAAAAGGTTAAAGGTCAACTTCACTG
>JAGRRF010012888.1:2022873-2067626 GCA_019097615.1 Morone chrysops
AGCTTTTACGTGTCCTTAAAGAGGTGGTTGCTAACAAGTGTCTAAAAGAGACTACAGAGGCTGTCGGTGACATTAAAACTCAAGAGACATTTATGCTTCAAAGATCATAAACGTGGTGTTCATTAGTGAAGACTATCTTACTGAACAAAACTGTATCATAAACCTTTGTTCACCACAGAGCTACTTTCCTGCAACAATCCAAAACCCAATGGAACAATCCCATTAGCTTTTTGTCAAAGGAACCATGGCGATGCTAACCCTGCAACACTCCCTACAACACTAATCCAGGTTTTATATTATCCCTTTAAATACAATCTAAAAACAAATTTGGTCCTAAATAAGCCTAAAGTGGATGCAAAAGGATTATCTTTCAGTGGAGAAACAGAAACGAATATTGTTTTTTCCATGAATTAAAAAGATAACCCTCTTATCTAACATCTTTTTGTGTAATTGGGACATTAAGAGGTGAGGCATTACAGCACAGTTAAAGTAAAAAATCTGATGTCCAAATATCAGTTAAAGTCACTGGTACAGGGACTAGAGGGAATTTAAAATGGAACTATTTGCAAGCCCAGATGAGTCAGAAAGAAAGAAGACGCTGTCAGTCAGCGTGTCATCATCAGGGTGGGAAGACTTCTTTCCTACCTGACAGCTGCCAAACGGACTTTAATGCTGGATTCTGACAGGCCGCTGACTATCCTGTCCATCATGTTCTCTGTCTCTGTGATCTGAAGAGAAAAAACATGAGGGGGGTGGTTTTGAATATAAACATGCATGGGAGTGGTTATATATGCAAACAAAAATAGGGCCTAATGAGAGGTCACCTTTTTGCGGATGTCCTCGTCGTTGGAGCCTAGTGAGGCGTAGAGTTTGAAAGCAGCTTGTCTCAGCTCGTGTGCGTGCTTCAGGTCATGGTCCAGCTGAAAACCACAGAGTGGACACAAAGTCAGCTGGTGCATAATGTCCACAGTTGACACAACTTTCTGATAAAAAAAAAGATGATAAAATTGATAGAGGAGTAAAACTTTTTAGAAGCTTAGTTCTAACTTCCTGTTATTGCATTCTTAATATATTAATAATTATACTAATTGGCATCACTTGTTAGTTTCAGGGAAACTATGTTCAAAAAGGATCATTGGGTCATAGCTAAATAACCAGACAGGCCAAATTGCTGTCTCGAAGTCTGAGCAACAAGTCTGAACAATTTGTGCTAATACAAAATAGCCCTTAATTGGCCTTATTAAGAAAACTGATTGGCACTAGGGATTTAAAGGTCTTTTAGTGTTCCACCACTACGGTCTAGACTAAAATACCCCAGCAAATAGTGGTTGGATTGCAGTGAAATTGTGTACAGACGATCATGGTCCCTAGAGGATGAATCCTACTGGCTTTGGTGATCCCCTGACTTTCTGAGGTTTCCATTTGTGGTTCTAAGTGAAACTGATGCCATGGAATTTGCTATACACATTTAAGATTGCCATATACAGCCATATACAGCTGCCCTTTTTCACCTCACTAAAATAGCATCACACTAAAGGTCCTCCTCCGACCCACTGACCTACCCTCTTGATGTCAGTGATGGCAGACACGGAGCTGGGGTATTTGAAGTAGTCGGCCAGCATGGCCACCAGGTGGTCGGTGGTGCTTGCGATCCTCTGCAGCTCCACGTCGGGCTCCATCAGGTAGGCCAGCGTCTCTGCGCCCTCCACCCTCTCCTCAAGCAAATGCTCCTTACTGCACATCCGCACGAGGCACGGCAGGGTCTGGATGAAAAACAGGAAGTCAGGTGCACGTTAAATAAAGTGCCAGTGACATACTACTACTACTACTACTACTACTACTACTACTACTACTACTACTACTACTTATTATTATTATTATTATTATTATTATTATTATTATTATTATTATTATTATTATTACTATTAGAGGTGCAGTTGCAGAGGTCACAGAAGAGCCTTACCTTTAGGACTATGCAGCTGTCATCTGTCCTGATGGCACCCGCTCGACACATGTACGTTAGACTGGTACAGAAAGAGAAGAGGTCACATTGGAGAAAAAAAAAAAACTATACAGAAAATAAGCATAGATTTAGCATTAGCATTAGTTAACATAAGTTTATGTCACTCACCATTTGGCTGCTGTTAGCTGCATTTCAATGGGTTGATCCCTTTGCATCATTCTGACAAATACCTGAGAGAGCAGCTCACCATCCACCAGCACTGGAATCAGAAACACAGATAAAGTGGGGTTGAATAGTGACGCTCAAAGGAGAGGAGAGGAGAGGAGAGGAGAGGAGAGGAGAAGAGAGGAGAAGAGAAGAGAAGAGAAGAGAAGAGAAGAGAGGAGAGGAGGGGAGAGGAGACTAGAGGAGAGTTCCTCACCATTCACCAGTGTCATGGAGACCTGAGTGTTCTCATAGGCCAGGACTGAGAAACACTTTAACGCCTGCATCCGGACCTAGAGCGACAATAAGGTTGGAAGGAGGGAATTATATACTGCGTACAGTGGTACTGTGTGTCAAAAGGTCCTATCATCCAATTAGCCCTTCCTAAGTCCCGCCCAATTTTGCTAAGTAAGAGTAACAGTTGAGCAAGCCTCGGTCCACTTTCTCCTTTCCTGTACTTAGTTACGGTATGTGCTAGCCTCGTCTACGTTAATATTTAAAGATTGTTGAAAGACGAAAACAGCATACATACAGTCACATCAAAATGCTAGCTAGCTAGTTAGCAAGTGCTTTGCCATTAACTTTCAGATATACCTAGCTACCTAACTATTAATGTAAATTAGCTAGCTAGGTCGCTAGTGTTCTGCTAACATTAGCAAGCTAACCTAAGATGTGACTATATATTTCTGTTGCTTCTATGCATCAACCATCTACTTGCTCAACCGCTATTGGTGCACAGAGCAGAAAGGAACGGGGCTTAGGAAGGATCAATTGGGTAAATATATGCGCTCACAGAGATACATACCTTATAAACAGGTGAGATAAGGAGAGGGGCAATGTTCTGGATGGCACCGTGGTTGAAAAGAACCGTCTGGTGCTCTGGGGTCTGGAGAGAACAAACATCCAATCAGCAATGAATCGTGGTTTGGCTACAAGCGTGCTGGACTCCACCGTGTTTGTGTGTGAACAAATACCAACAAATACCTTACAACAGTGGGAGAAGATCTGTGTGATGTACTCCTGGGTTCTCTGTGAGCGACTCAGTAGAGACATTAGATGGGGAATCACAGTGGGGTCCTAAAACAAAACATACACAGAGGAAGATTAAGAACTGGCCTATAATATACCAGAATGGTGACTTTAAAATTTGGCATCCAAAAATAAAATTGGCATTGAAAACAAAACCAGTACTGAAAAAGGAAACATTGGCATTGAAACATTTGTAATGAAAACAGTTGTATTGGCATTGAAACAAGTATTGGTACTGAAAAAAGAAACTCATTAAAATAATTAAAATCTCTACTTGCCCCTCCCCTCAGACCCCTCCCTCTCAACGCCAAAACAGTGACAGAAAGTTGAAATTGAAAATCAGTGACACTGAAAAAAAGTGACATTGTAAAAAAGTCTGAAGATTGTCATTGAAAAACACAAACAAATCCCAATAAAATAAAATAATAAGGTTTTAATATTTTTATTATTTGAATGAGTTTCTTTTTTCAGTGCCAATACTTGTTTCAATGCCAATACAACTGTTTTCAATACAAATGTTTCAATGCCAATGTTTCCTTTTTCAGTACTGGTTTTGTTTTCAATGCCAAATTTATTTTTGGATGCCAAATTTTAAAGTCACCATTCTGGCTCCATAATTTGTTAGATTCAAATGCCACAAACACTTGGGATGTGAACTATGCATTAAAATCTACATTAACCATTATTTCTGATGTTATCATTGCACCATGTTTGTGTAATATGAAATTATTAAATGTAATAATTGATTGATTTCATAAACACTGAAACTACTACTCAGCAGAGTAGCGCATACAGGCAGAACATGTAGACAGACAACCTACAGTATAGAGCAGCTGCACAGGGGTGACTGGACTTATAAAGACTGTTCTGAGACACCGAAGACAAGCTTCAATGAAGATCAGGTCCGGACACAGGAGACCTGCAAGCACAAAACACAGCCATTGTATTGGTCTGACATTGTCATCTGCACCAAGTATTTGCATGCTCGAGTATGTGTATCCCTTAACCTTGAAGAAGGGCAGGGATGATGTGACAGTCCACCAGGGACTTGATGTTGTTCTCTGTGCCCATGGCTAGGCTGCCCAGCACCACGGAACATTCCCTCCGCAGCTCCAGACTGGACGAGCTCTGCTGGAGCAGGTACAGTAACCTGGAAACAATAACAACACACAAACACTGAAGCAAGTTTACTGTAAAGGCAGCTTACAGTAACCTGTAAGGTGCAGGGTAGATGGTGTTAGTTTTTCATTTAGTTGCACTCTACTGAAATGAATAAATAAAAAATATAATGGCTTTTTTTGATAGGTCAGGTGAAGATAGGAAAGGGGGGGTGAAATGCAGCAAAGGGCCGCAGGTTGGAATCGAAACTACCCCAGCCATGTTAATATGTAACACCAATGTCTGAGAGTACTTGGATAACATTTTGAAAGGTAAGAAAATGCGAAGTAGGAATAAAGATGTGTGAAGGCGTGGAAGCGGAAACGTGTGCAGAGACTTACCTCGGCACAGCTCCGAGGACAATAAGATTGGCCTTCTGCTTGTTGTTTCCTATGACAGCATTCTTCATGTCACTGAAGTCAGACAAAGACACAAGATGAGGACCCTGGTTGGCAATCTACTAGAGGCAACTGTGACAAATGAACTCTGCATTCAATAACAAATGTTGAAGAGTTGGTATGGTTAGAAAATGCTTTACATTGCAGCCTTTAACGTACAACGTAACTCCTCTCAATTTACAGTGTAATTTTTTGTACTAAGTAGCAATGCAGAATATATATCAGGATATGATAAATCATGAGTCAGTAATAATAAAAATGTCTTTGAATGGAATATTTTGTATCTTATGCAAAACGTTTGATTGGCTTTCACAGAACATAAAGCCTAAGTATGATTTTGATGAAAACAAGAAAAAAATTCATGAACATTTGAAGAGTCAGAACCTATATTGTGCATCCTTATTGCTAACGGTGTATGTACTATGTACATAAGAGTAAGTACAAGAGAACAAGATGTGAAGTTAGTGAATAAGGGGGTAACAATGTAGCAACTCAGAGACTTAGAATTTATACTGTAGGTATTTTTTAACTAACAGGTAGCTATTCTAATATTATGGGGTACAGTATGACCTACTCAGCAACAATATGGCATTTGTGTTTCCTAACTTTACAAGTTCAACCCACATGTATGGATCAGTACATACTGAATTGGTATTTAAATACAAAAAATGTCACTGTAAATTGGGAAGAATTACGCTGTATGTTGCAGGCCATAATCTAAAGCGTTCCCCTTGCTAATGTATATTTCTGCAGGTCAGAACAATAATTGTAATATTTACATATTCTAAAAATATTAAACATACACACATCTCAAGTACTGCACATTATGTTTCATGAAAGATGCATTTCACCCAGTGCTCTCCTTTGTAGGGCCCGATATATCGGTTGGCCGCTATTGACCTATCATAGACATCTTATCAGTATCAGCATATATGTTAGCTGATATGAAAAAAAATAATAATTCCCCATATATAATGCAGAAACAAATTCTCGTAGGGATATTTTGGTGTCACCGCAAAGTTTACAATACTGTGGCAAACAGGACAGATTAAAGAGAAGAAGCAGCTCTCAGCAATCTCAACTACAGTTGGTTCACAATATATATGTTTAATTATTTAACATGTTAAAGAACATTTAACGTAAATATTCTTTATTAAAGTTACTGGTTTAAAAAAGCAGCCTATTGAGCACTTTGACATGGTCCTGTCAGTGCACAATCCACATAGGAAAGATCAATTTTCATTGCAGCCACCATACTGGTAATCAGTGAATATTTCCCTTCTGAAATCCTTCTGAAATCAGTCAGGCTCTAGTCCTTTGATAATATATGTTTAGCTAATAGTTAGTAATAGAATTGGAACAGAGGAGGTTCACATCAAGCATAATGCACCACATATTCTTATAGAACACAGAGTGAGTCTGTTCATTTGTATTCACTGCATTTTGTTTTCCGTGCAGCGTTTCCTCTGCTCTGCATGTGTCCCTGATGATATCAAATAGCAGGTGAGTGAGGCTAGTGGAAAACTACAGCTATAGCAGGCAGTCAGTTCAGTCAGGTGCTCTGCTAGTGGAGTGGTACAAGCCGTAACCAGAGCTAGTCTCTTCCAAAGTTAAAAATAACAATGAAATAGGCAGAGTCACTGCAGTTGAGACACAGAGTAAGAGCGAGAAATTAAGTCACATGAAGGAGTGAAATGCATCTTGAAATAGGCCATCACATAAAGTCTGTGTATGTAAACACACAGGGCATGCTCACTGAGAAACACCACCATCAGAAAGGTTTTTCAACAGAATAATTCTATGTATGATATTCAAAAGAGGCACTTTTATCAGCTACTTGAATCAATGATCTGTGAAGGACAAATTAGAAACACCAGCTGAAGTTACTGGAAGAGTGTGGGCTTTATTCCAACACAATTCAGAAAAAAACACATGCTGACGAACTTACATGACTCCTTGCAGCACTTTCTGTGGGTCGGGGTCGAACAGTCTGTCAACATAATGGCGACTGGTGGCAGTGACTTCCTGCATGAGGACAAATATGACAGGGACATAAGTGACATAACTCACTAACATATACATTTCCCAGCTAAGACTATCTTGCTGGAAAGTTAATGACATTGTATCATACACAAAAATCAGGGAGAAAAGGCCTATCAGACTCTGCATAATCAGGTTTATTTCCTGATTGAGAAATAGCAGGCATATAAATTAAACCTACACGTATATAACACACAACAGCATCCATGACAGGGCCCTTTGTAGCCACTTGGAGCACCAGAAAACTTTGTTCATATCACTGACACCTTTACCAAAAGTTTCCATATGACCCCAGAGGAGCAAAGCTCACCAAGCTAGCAACATGCTGTTAGCTGCTGATAAGGAGTTCAGCAGTGTCTGTACCTACATGAACTTCTTTACAAATGTGTTTTTCTACTTTAGTTTAACCGTAAAAATGTAATACACACAACAACAAAGCTGCTTATGATCAAAAAAGTGAAGACGGCTTAATAAATATGAGCTAGCATGATATCTAGAGGGTCTAAAACAGTGTCTTTTCTGCATGTACCTAACGTGGGGGCGTTTCACTGTTGCACTGTATGCTCGTTTATCACTTCCCATTAGTGTTAACTTTAGTCAAGTTACATCTGACAGCCATTGTCACCTGCAAGAATACATTACAGTACTAACTGCTGGAGTTTCTACTGCTGACAGCTAATTTTACCCAGCCGAAAACTCCCCAAGAGGTAATGTGTGAGTTGTGTTAGCTTCGCTAGCCAAACCGTATGCTACTTGGACAACCTCACATTAGCTAGCCAAGTTTGCTATTGCAATTAGCAAGCTACAGTGGTTAAAAACAAATAATAATGGATGGCTGGAATAAAAGCTCATCCTTGCAACTAATATCCACTGTTTTTTATGCACTATTTTACACATGTTTGATTTTTTTCCGTCAACAGCAGTGAGTGACAGCACTCTCACTCTTAGCAGTTAGCTGCTAACTCATTCCCAGTGACACTGACAGGTACTTCATTCGTTTGATTTGGTTTCCTCGATACCCCGACGGGAAGAGCGGACACATTATTCGCGTGCATCCCTTCACATGTGCACGATCCCGCCCATCCGGGCGTAGTCGGGATAAAAAGCGTTCTCATCGTCAGCTACGTAGGCGGACCGCTACAGTGCTACATGTTGCAAAGCCTCTAACTTAGCTTGCAGGCTAACATAAGACATAAACCCTCCCTAGCTTAATAGCTCTTAGCTTCTTCATATGAATGATCAAATTATATCAACCACTCACTGTTGGAGTGCGCATATTGAAAATCTGACAATGCTACTTGAAACTATGAGAGTGACACTCACAGACAGCACACTGATGCGGAGAGGGGCCTCCAACAAGCACGCCATCTCTCTTCCCCCGATCGAGCGCCCCAATCGGCGCAGCACTTTGCAGACACTCCGCCCCCCAGAGCAACTGTGAGCGGCTTTTAAAAAGTAACTGCAGCCGAATCACACAGCCCCCCCTCGCTGGCGTTAGAATAAAAACCGATAACTATATTCCTCTGTGGGTTCGGCTGTAATCACTAGCATTAGATATACAACAAAACAACACTGCTAACTTGGCGAGCTGTCTGTCAGACAGTGGATTTGTCAATTAGGTAAATTTTGTTTATAAATGTGACGTAGGTGAGGTCTCTTTAAGTTAGATTCGATACATTTACGACCTATATAAACCATGTAATGGATACTACAATAAACATAACATAGTCAGTCTGTGTAACAGATACCAATATTAGCTCTGTATATACTAAATAATACGTACAATACACAGTAAATAGCGGCCCACATATTTTGATCGAATATACTGCCAGTGATCAAAAGTGGTTTGCTTAAACTGGGGACGTACTGCGCATGTGCTGTGAGCGGTGGATGCGAGGTGGGAAAATTCATTCTATCGTGTGTCTGCTAACCTGTAACATAAACATGATTGTCAGAAAAAGTTTGTAGCTTTACAGAGTACATGACATACAGAGACACTCTTCAGTTATTCGTTCATCTCCGTAAGTACTCAGTTTGTTAGCTTATGCTTGTGCGCGAAATATTGTTCACTCTTTGCTGTCGGGTCGTTTCAACACATTTCAATCAGCGTTAGATTAAGCTAACTCCGTAGCGTAGCTAGCTACTGCGTGTTATGCGCGTTATGTTTAACGTTAGCTGAGGCTAGTAGTGTGTTAGTGGACGTAAAGTACACAGAGCAGACACAATCTTGCAAACGCCTCGTGGATACACACATTAGGATAACTGGAGCGGCAGTCCCACTTGTCAAAGCTGGTTTTGACACTACTTGTTTTCAAAGAGCTCCAGAGATACCCCAATGCCCTAATGTCTCATGTCATTGCCACGGAGGCTTCTGTCATTGTTTCAGTCACTCATATAAAGATGAAACATGACACTGGGGGTTCTGTCCACACAGTGAGTTAAAACCACTGTACTCAACAAGACAGTTTACTTGTATTCACAGCAACTGGGTGTGCCCTATACCCCTTCTAGTAAAGTAGGTCTATCTGCAGGTGCACAGTACTACAGAGCGTGACGGCTACATGACACACGACTCAAAGCGCTCACAGTTTGGTAAGTTTTAAGCACTGGAACTACTTAGTTAGTTTAAGGAAAAGATCGTGCCTTGGGTTATAATATTAAGTACATTAATCCAGGAAGTCATCTCAGGGCATGTGTTGTGTAGTAAAGTGTGTGTGTCACGTAGTCTGGGACTTCTGGGTAAACGTGGAATTTGTCAGTGAGGATGGACGGTCTCGAACATAAGTTAAAGTAACGTGAATAAAACTTTAATATTATCTCATCCACGAACAATTTCTGTGTGAGTCACATCAGATAGATTTTCATCAGCAATGATAGTTGTTGAACAATGAGGACAACACCTCCCATGATCCCACGCTACTTCACGACATTATCAAGCATCAAGTCTTTTCTATGTTTTGACGTGACAGACCTCCTGGTGGCAGAATTACATACTGTGCGTTTAAGGGCATTTCCATTGTGTTTACATCTCCTGTGTACATTACCCGTACAAACTTGACATTTAATTTTAAACCTACTGACTTAAAACCATTCTTTCCTCTCCTGTTATGCCTTATACTTCTTAGTGAAAGGAATAGCATCGCCAATGTTTTGAACTTTGTTTTGGTTGTATTTCTACAGATCACCAAAAGATTATTTACAGAGGTGCAGGCCTCAGCATCCCTGCGTGTGGAGGCTGAAAGCCCCTGGGTGAGCACAGAATACAAACCAAGACTGTGAGTTTCTCTGGGAACTTGCAGCTCACCTGTAGTGCAGCATGAAGATTGCTGTAGAAGGCTGTTGCCATGGGGAGCTGGACAAGATCTACGAGACAATTGCATACCTGGAGAAAAAGGAAGGGGTGAAAGTGGACCTGCTGCTTTGCTGTGGAGACTTCCAAGCCGTGCGAAATGAAGGAGACATGAAGTGCATGGCGGTACCAGCCAAGTACAGATCGATGCAGACCTTTTACAAGTCAGTGCTTTGGTTTATTTTTCATGTTTTAAAAAAAGTGCAAGACTTGAGTGAAAACCTTTAAAACTTTCATATTACACCATTCTGTGTTACAGGTACTATTCTGGAGAGAAGAAGGCTCCAGTCCTGACCATCTTCATTGGAGGGAACCATGAGGCTTCCAACCACCTGCAGGAGCTCCCTTATGGAGGCTGGGTGGCGCCAAACATTTATTATCTGGGTAGGGACCAGCAGACAGTAGATGTGATTATTCTGTCTACCTGTTTATCTGTTGATTCCCAGACCTGACGTGACCATATTTTCTACAGGTTATGCTGGTGTTATTCGTTACAAAGGCATTCGAATCGGTGGCTTGTCTGGAATCTTCAAATCACGTGACTACAGAAAGGGTGAGTTCTGTTTTTAATTTTTTTTTTCAGTATCTCAGTCAGTGTGTCTCTTGGTCATTTGATATCCCTTTCAGAAAAGGGTAAAAAGATAAATTATTAATGGTTATTTGGTCATTTTTAAAAAAGTTAAATACAAGGTGCTTTACTTATTTCCTGGTCAAAAAGGGATGAGTGAAAGTTTAATTTTGTAGAACTAATATAAAAAATATTTATTTTCTGAGACCGGATGTGTTCATTTAGACAAATTCACTAAATGTAGGATTCCCAGTGTTGCTTCTTCCCAGGCTATTTTAGACAAAATAAGGCCTTTTTGACAATGGAAAAAACACCTTATACATCATTTTGAAAACTCAATTAAAACATTTTTGTTTATTTTAATACCTGTTTCTGAAAGGAATATTGAGTGGTCCAAAGATACACTGACCTATCTCAGTGGTTGAACTTATACACAATCTGCAGCATGCTTACAAGAAATGTGTGCTCTTGAAGGTCACCATGAATTCCCTCCGTACAATCCTGACACGCTTCGAAGTGTATACCACATCCGAAATGTTGAGGTATTCAAATTAAAACAGGTAAATATCGTAGGTTCAACTTCTTTTCTTGCACACAGTTCAGAAGATTGTCCATTTATTTATCGAAACAGCATATTTCATTTAAAAATGTTTATTTCCACTAAGATCAAGATGCCCATAGACATTTTCATGAGCCACGACTGGCCTCGTGGAATCTACTACTATGGGAGTACGGGGGAACTGTTGCGAAAGAAGAAATTTCTGCGTCAGGAAGTGGAGTCCAACACTCTGGGAAGTCCTGCTGCTGAGGAGCTGCTAGCTCACCTCCAGCCCAGCTACTGGTTCTCTGCACATCTTCATGTGAAATTTGCTGCTGTTATGCAGCATCCGGTGAGCTTGACTGCCCGTAGATCTGCTGCTGCTGCTGCTGATGGATTTTAGATTCTGATTTTATTAACTCTGAGTACCAACCTAATATACCAATTCTCTTGTCTTTAGCCTAAAGGTAACGCCCCCCCACGTGTAACAAAGTTCCTGTCCCTGGATAAATGTCTGCCCTACAGGGAATTCCTACAGGTGAGAGAAAATTGTGCTGCTAATTATACAAAGGTTACGATCTCGTTCAGTGGTTCTGAAACTGTGGAACATAGAGCCACTGAAGAGGGGGTGTGGATGACCAGGGGAACAAGAATGTGATTAATGTAGGGAAAATAACCAAAGAGTCTGCAGATTGTGTCATGCTGACCTTTTGTTTCATAAAAAATTCAACTTGGTTCCTTTTTGACTAGTTAACCTATCATTAGTAATAATTGATAAAAATTGTTGACTGGTGTGGCTTGATTTGGCTTCTGCTGGGGGGCATGCCAGAAGAAATTTTTGAGAACAACTGTTCTAGTTGAAGCTGTAGGGGTGATAGTTATTTCTTTATATACCTTTCTTGTTGCAGATTGTGGATGTTCCAGAGAGACCGGGTTCTTCTGAGGGTCTGGAGTATGATCCAGAGTGGCTTGCGATCCTGAAGGCCACCAACAGTCTACAAAGGACCACCCCACACCCCTGGAACCCCCCAGAGAACAATGGCCTGCACGAGCGGTACACAGATATTAAACTTACAAGCAGAGCATATGCAGTCGGTTGAAAGATGGCTTCAGTCGTGAAATGAACACTGAACGTAAAAGTCTGCTGACAAAGCTGAAAGAGCGGTAATGTAGCTGTGACTGAAGCAGTAGCATTATTCCGTTGGTAAAGCACTGCACTATCTTGGAGAGGCTGAATATATATTTTAATATTCTTGGAATACAATTAATGATCATTCTCAATTAATCCGCCAAAAAATGTACAATCGACACAGGCTTATTATATTGTTTTATTGCATTGAGTATATATATATTATCATATCTTAATGTATTTGTATGTATTGTAAAAATACAAACGCACAGTCTCTGTAGTGAATAGCAATGGCATACAGGTGTGTAAGTAGACTCGACCATCTCAGACAAGACAAACAACAATACACTACCACTGAGCAATACACTCTGGAAATAATAACTGAAATTATAGATACTGATTAATCAGGCTGATAATCTGGTATTTTGAAATAATAAGCATCGGCAAATGACTGCACTCGCAAGCCGTAAACAAAAACATGTATGCCGGCAGCCTTGTTGGTGTGTCTGATCTCCCCCTTTGTGAGTTTTGAGAAGTTGGTATCCTTGTACTATAACTCTAATGCAGATTTCTAACCCTGCTGTACATTTTTGTCACTACCATTTTTTCTAAATGACATGTTTATCCTAAATGGCAACAAATCTGACCTAAAATGATTACTGTCCCGCTGTCCCTTAAATAGCAGTCACATGCTGAACTTCCATCTAAACAACATGTATATGTATATTGTAATGTACATGGAATAATGGAATTGTACAGGATTTTTCTTCGTTTTGATATCGGCATTATTTATCGGCCATCAGCCACTCCGCTCTCTTAATGTCAGCATTGGCCATTGAAAAACACATATCGTCGACCACTAACTAAAATAAATAAATTAAGTATTAAATATTACGTTTTAGTTTTTTTCTCATTACCTGCTCATGTTGCATTTGCCAGCACTCTCAGCCCTGAAGTACATGCTGTGCACAAAGCTTTTTTTCTTTTTCATATTCAGTTTACTATAAGACGAGCTTGAAACATAAAAACATAAAAATAACTTGTCAATTAAATAGTTGACTAATAAAAGTGGAATAATTGCCTAATTCCCTCTCATACTTCTGCAGTTGATTTAAACATAATGCCACAACGGTTGGGCTCACAGTTTTGGTTCATGCTGCCACTTAATAATCTGGATTGTCTGCACCCTGCAGGTGGGACTTCAGAGTTTCAGAAGCAGCTATGATGGAGGTGGTGGAGGATTTCAACGGTGAACTCACCATTCCAGACAACTTTAGCCGGACTGTGCCACCCTACGACCCCAACAAGCCCCAGCCCCATGCCAGCCCGAGCTGCAACACCAACCCTCAGACCACAGAGCTCTGTGCCACGCTAGGCCTCACAGACATCTATGCCCAGGCTGGGCAGGGAGGAGATGACCTGGGGAGAGTTCAGGGCAGTATCGGAGAGGAGGAGGAGGATGATGAAGATAGACACAGTGTAGGTAGTGTGGACGAGCCCAGCGAGTACCCGAGCGACACTTCGGGATTGTCAAGCTCGTTTAATCCCGACGAAATCACGATAGAGGATGAGTGGGAAGAAGAGGAGGGAGAGAAGGGAAAGGAGGAGGTTGAAGGGAGGTCGAATGCAGCAGTAAAGGGAGATGAGCTCTCTAATGCACCTGTAGGTGAGTTTAACACCCCCAGCCGGATGGTGCTGCCCGAGCCCAAATCTGAGGCCTCACCCACTCGTCTGTCCAACATCATGAACCTGCCGCCCCCCTTCCACTCCACCCCTGCAGTAGCCCGGCTTCAGCCTGGAGCAGAAGGGGAAGGACAGTGCGAGGGCGACGATGAGGATGCCACAGCTGTACGTATGCTAAAACGTACCAGCGACGAGACCGGGCATCCTGGCAGCAGAGGCACAACACCCAGAATCAAACGCAGGAACCAGGTCATCTATACAGCAGCGGAGGATGACGAGGGTGAGGATTAGAGGTCAGGGTGAGAGAAAGCAGAAGGCAAGGAACCATGAGTGTAATTCTCCATCAGTTTATCAGTTCTGTTCATGTTCAGTATAGAATCCAAAATCAGAAGAAAAACACAAAAAACACGAACAAATAATAGTTCATTTTTTTGTACTTTAGATTTTACACTCAAGTCAAAAAGAGGAAATGAACAAGCTTTTGATTTTTATCTTAAAATTTAAATATTTGGGCTCTATGCGTGTACTGGGACGGGAATGGGAATGTTTTTAAGAATTTTCAATATCAAAATGATTCAGCGATAGTTGTCAGCAGAAATTAAATGTTATAGTTAATTGGGCAAATTTTATTTTACAAAATGTAAAGAAATCACTACTCACTAAATCCACATTATACATTATACTGCTATTTCTTGTTCATCTGACTTGTAACATTTTCCAAAAGACTTGCTGATGTTCATATTAATTTCATGAAATCAGGTTGACCCAATCACAGTGTATTTGCTGCAAAGTGAGTGACCAAGTCGAACACATGTATGTTTTTGTTTTGTTTTTTCGTACTTTTGATTTTATGCTCAAATCAAAAGTACGAAAAAGTATTAGTTTGTGTTGGATTGATAAATGAATAACGACAAGGAATCATTTTTTTCTGATTTTGGACTCCCAATTGAACATGAAAAAAAGGAATGATACAGGGATTGTACTGATGTACAGATTTACTGTCTGCCTTTTCTGCAGCTACTGACATGAGCTGTACAAGCAGAAATCCGGCTTTATTAAAATGTCCTAAAAGCAGACTGTACATGACAAAAGAGCATTTCTGGATTTAGTTTCTACAGAAAGGTGGTTATAGCTATGTTGTCTCTTTGTTAAAATATGATTTTTATATATATTTTAATCTAACCGACATAGAATTTTAGGAAACATTTCTGTTTTTTTATACATGTCATTTCAAGACAACAGCAATGATTAAAGAGGCTGGAAAATTAAAATGTCCCTTTTTTTATTTTTTATGAATGAATGACTTCATACACCATTGTACAGCCACTTACCCATACAGATAAAATGTGGCTGTCGGTGTTTTGTTTTTCTTCACCGAGGCAAGTGAAAGAAAAGCATTCAGCATTCAGCACTCGTGCCACTCACAGCTTTATTGAACACTACACAAACCGAGGTACTGATGTAAAGTCTTGTTTTGATTACCTTTGTCATCTCAAGTGCACAGAACACTGAAGAACAATGAATGTTGTTATATAATGAGCTAATGGTGTCCAGGGGGAGAACAAATCATTTTAGCTTGTATTTGAATACTAATTGAAAATGGTATTGTTCTTCAAATGCCTTTTTTTTTTTTTAGACCCTTAATTAGTTCACCATATTTTTACCAAAAGATCTTAGTTGCTTTAAGTGCTATTTGTTTTGTTAGAATAAGTGTTAAATAGCTCTACACTGATATAGAGAGATCAGTCAGTAACATGGTCTCCCAGTCCCTCCTTCCTGCAGTAAACAGAGAATACACTTCCTGGTATCCTGTTCCCACTTTATCCAATCAGGAGAGAGAACTCCAGCAGAAGGCAGCAGAATATCATTGTGATGACATTAGGAGGAGGGAGGGGACTGCTAACTGGAGAGCAGACAGGAAGTTAGACAAAATGCTCATTTCACTGATAGTGCCTTTAAATATACGTGGTTGTGTATCTGAAAATGAAGCAAAGATTTTTTCTGGACACCAATATTTGTTTAAATCAAACAGATTTATAACATCGATTAGAGTCCTTTAAACGTTCCATTCCAGTGTGCTCTGCTAAAATCAACATACACTTCCATTAAAAGTAAGACAATATACAACATACAGTGTATTCAACAAGATCTCTTTACATCCATACAAAGAGCCAATACAGTATAGCCTAATGACAGGGTGCCCAGTTATTGGTTTAAAGTACAAGCCAATGTCAGGGAAATGGTTCTCCTGCACTTTACCTACGAAGCACACACTTAAAAGAAAAGCCCCAAACAGGATTCACAAAAAAAGAAAACTGGGAATAGGCACTTCTGTTTTTGTTTAGTTTTTGTGTGTTTTCATCAATCCCTTACTCATTTTGTTCAGCTAAGCCTTGGCAGCAACAAAGCACGCAACTCTGTTTTAAGAGCATCATATTCAGTTAAATGAATGAGTAAAACCATTTAAGATTACTGATTTCATGTTCAGCAACAACTTAAGGGGACAGATGAGGGGCACATTAAACACAAGATGGGCAGATGCTGTCCTACATGGCGTGGTACAGGTTTATAACTAATCACCCCCCAATATAACATTTATCAGATGCCAAGCATTGCATCTGGGCAGAGCTATAGATGGGCTCCTGAATTTTCCTTTTATTACAGTTGACCCCTCTTAAGTCCCTTAGCAAAGCCCCTTTTTGCTTTGTGCTCCAATAATGGTTGAGCAAGTCTCAGTCAACTTTCTCCTTTTAACTATCTTCCAAATGTGGGTGTCTTTTCAACATAGGCGAGCCTAGCACAGAGGTTCTCAAAGACCCCCACAATAGATGCACATTAGACCACGGATACCAAGATTTTTTCTTAAGGAATCCCAGTCTGAGTGCCTTTTTCAGTTTTAGTCTTCATAGTCAAATCAAGGATTAAACTAGGATCACTAATAAATTACTATCAATCAAAGGGCCAAGCCTGTATCTTCCCTTGTTTAAATAATTTCCCTCTGGGATTATTAAAGTATTTCTGATTCTGATTGTTGTTCCAACATCCTCCTCTTGCTGAGGACCAACCCACTCAAAGAGCATATAGAAGGGAGAAAGCTGACTGAGGCTTGCTCAACTGTTAGCTGGAGCACAGGGTGAAAAGGGGCAGGACTTTGGAAGGGTCAATTAGCCCCATCACTCACTGTGATAACTGAAAAATGGGATTTAGCTATTTATTCAAAACATGGTCTTTATATGTCTTGTATCTGATGCAATACTACTTTCTTTGGGTTTGAGGGTTATATTTTCTGCTACAGGCATGTAATTAGAGTTACCAGTTTCCTGCTCATACACAGCAATGTTAAAGTCATACACTCCATATCAAGTCTATATTGTTGCAGTTTGTGTTACAGCCCGTGGTGCTTCACATTTTCCTTACAAGCACTCAAGCAAGGCATTGGGAACCAAAAAGGAACACTGCACTTTAACACGCTTAAACAAGTCTGCAGGACCAAATGTATGTATGAGAAACAACGGAAAATCATCAATCTTGTAAAGAAACAATTTCAGTGAATCAGAACTTGGCCTCACACACTGAGTTTCTATCTGGACAGAAGGAGAGGAGTAATGTGAGTGGAAGCAGACACTAGAGCATCACTACCAGCAGTCAAGAGAAGTCAAAATACTGGACAATAAATACGTACAAATTGACTTATGTTGGGCAAACTGTGCCTCTGCTTATCTGATGTGGGTTTGAATAGTGCCAGTGACACCAGGGAAGGTCAGCTTAGGAATAATGGGATCATTCCAGTGGGACAGTATGTGGCATTATTCACAGCAGGATTTGATTGATTCTGGACTAGGAGGAGGCAAAGCAAGCAAGCACAGCCCTAACCATTTGGCTTTTAATGGTTGACCCTTTTTTCTCCTTTCTTGGCTGCTCGCCAGCGTGTGCTGCTCATTTTGTGGATTTTTACGCAATCAGGGCTGCGACTGAAAAGATGCAAGAATGAAAACGAAAGTTTACAATTAGTACTAAATACTACAACAGGCTTGCCACTGTCTTCCACATTCTTTATTCTCCTCCTCTCAAGTCCTCACTATACCTCCCCCTGGTCATTTCCAAATGCAGAATCTCAGTTGGTGGTCAAGAGACACAGATGAGTGAAACACTGCGTCTTTCTCCTCCATCTCTGCTGGCTCTTCCTTTCCTCTAATTCTCTCCTTTGATTTTCTGTCTGCTTGGACAGGAGGATGAATGGAGGGGAAGGGGGTGAGTGGATGCTGGGTTCCCCCACCCCAGGCCCACCCCTGTAAGTTGGTTGAAGGAGACAGGATGGCTGAAGGGCTGTGTTGGTGTGGATGGTGGAATAGTTGTGGGAGTTGTGGGGGTCTAGTTGCCACCACAGCAGGCTCTGGTAGAGTGGGCATCAGGGTCCTGGAGGTTGACTCCCCGATGTCGCGCTGCATGTGTAGGGTTTTGGGTGTCTGTTTTTGGCATCTTTTTTGCTACATTAAGACAAAGTCACATTTTTTTTTTAACATGTCAATCTTTTTTTTTTTTTAATCAAAATATCTTTCTACCTTGAAAGAACTAGAAAGAACACATATCTACCAAGAAAAATAACTAATAATATAATTAAATGCATTTGAATTTAAACCCACACCAACTCTAATCAAAAGACAAAAACACCAGATTTATTTTTATTCAGAAAATGTGCCAGGTTTTATGTGTATGCCCTATCAGTGTTGATGGTTAATGTAGTCAATTAAATAATAAATTGCTCAGTGTGTGCTATATCAACCGAGAAAGCTGAGTTTTCTGCTTTCAGAGCCATGCCAGCAGTGCCTACACATACCAGGATGCATTGCGTGAAAGCCCCTGACGCCCAATAAGCAAGCTAATACCCTATTTACAGCATTTTTTTTAAACACAACTCAAGCCACTAAAAATAGGTGATTGACTCATTTCCCTTTGCAAGTAGACAACTTTGCCTTTCTGTTTTTATTCTTTAAGCGTCACATTCAACACACCGGAAAACAGGGTTAGTAAACAGTAGAAAGCAGCATTTGTTATTTGCCTTTGGCTGCGAGCCATGCCTCTTTCACTCTGTATATCGCCCTGTCTCTCTCACAGGGCCAGTAGTCTCATAGCCAGACCTACTGTATCTCCACAGCGCTGTGTCAGTGACCTGTCTCATTATTTTCCCCTCCAATCAAGAGGAGCTCTCCCACCTCGCTCTCTTGTGGTTGCAGTGTTGCATCTTGCACAATATGAAGAATAAAATTGCTGTAAATAATAAATATATGTAGAACTTGAACGCATGTCATAGCATCGTGCCTGAAAAGGTTAAAATGAGTGTCTATGGGTGTCAGGTTTCAATCCCTGCCGACTGGAGCTGAAGCTGATAAATACCGGTGACTAACTGCAGTCATTTGTCCTGGAACTGAATGCAGATTGTACCATTTCCCACAAAAGCCAGAGGTTAGTGGGTGCTAGTGGGTCTTTTTGTCCAGTGTGTAAGGGGCTTAAGTAAGGGCACAACATTGCAGAGCACATGATTCCTGCAGTTTCACCATTTCTTTTTCACACGTAGCAATATTGTTACCTTGACATTTCGAGCTGAATCAGGCTGCACATGTCTGTAAAATACAGTACTGGGGCTGACAGATTTTGCAGCTATTTCTCGGTCAATACTGAGGGATTTATTGCTTCAGTTGACTACATTTACCAACAATACTGATTGGATATCCAAAATGTGGCACATTTTCCCTTTAATAAAACTTTTTAATAAAAGATTTTTTTTCTTTCAGGACAAAATCCTGAAAATGTATTTTAAAATAAGCACAATGTCTCACAATTCTTTAATCTGGATCAGCATCAAAAATGTAATTGTTCGTGGGCCAATGGCTTGACTTCCCAGCAAATTTAATTTAAATCTGTGAGCAGGTTTTTGACGTATGTCTTAGGCCTAATGACCCTTAGGAAACTAAATGAAAGCACTCACCAATGGCCAGGAAGAGCTCATTGACGTTCATGGCTGTCTTGGCCGAGGTCTCCATAAAGAGCAAGCCAGTATCTTCAGCATATGTCTGGGCTTCCTTTTGCATACAAACAAATACAAATATCAACATCAGCAGAAAAACTGCAGAACACAAAAAAAAACCTAAACCTGAAAAGAACTCAAATGTTTCTTATCTACAAATAGCAGACACTCAGTCGAGCACAGACCTCTGAGCAGCCTCTGCAACAACCGTTTATGGTTTGTAGTCAAGATTGAACAAAATGACTATTGTACACTGTCAGGTAGCTGCTGACTCATTAGGACTCTTGCACCAAAATTTGAATGCAGCCAAATCAGTAAAAATGTGTTTAATATGTGAGATATGGACATTTGTTGATTGGTTTGACGGATCCCTGTGCTCTATTTTCAAATCTTTTTGTAAGATTGTGCACACAAGTCGTTTGTTTAGTCGCCTCCACCTGCTCCCCTACAATCTCAGTTAAAAGAACTACAAAGTTCAAGTGCAGTTTCATTAAATGACCCACCTTTCACATACTGTGGCTACTTATAAAACCAATTGTGCCAATTATATGCATTAATTCATAACACATATGTAACCTGTCATCATTTCATCACACACGAGTATGTTACCTCATATTCTACTAGTCTCCTCTCTGCCAGGTCAGCCTTGTTCCCGGCCAGGGCAATAACAATGTTAGGACTGGCCTGCCTCTGCAGCTCCTTCACCCAGGCCTTGGCTCTCTCAAAGGTCTCCTGCACAAACAGCACCAAGGTCAGATAAACCGCAAATGAGCCGTCATTTTTTCACACATTACTGTTCCAAGCTGACTATTTGTATATATATATATACATATATATATATATATATATATCTTATGCATGCCTGGAGGGGGTCTTTAATATTAATATCAGATAGGTAGGTAGGTCCTTGCCTTAAAAACTGTGTTACAGTTAAGTAACATAATTTCTTCGCTCATTTGACTGTTTTAGCTGAGTGAAATAAACCACGAATGTGTGACAAATATGTCTGCAGGCAGTAATAGTTATCACCCAGAATCATAGTTAGGACAAATTCATCAATATTGCCCAGACCTACATAAACAAGCAACTAGTTGATTAATCTGCTCATACTATACCGGCTTGGTGATGTCAAAGACAACGATAGCGGCCTGAGCGCCACGGTAGTACATGGGAGCCAGGCTGTGGTACCGCTCTTGTCCTGCAGTGTCCCAGATCTCAAACTTCACTGTGGTATCATCTAAACACACCGACTGAGCCAGGAAAGCAGCTGGACATAAAGAGGGGAAAGGACAGGTTACCAGGTGTTCTTAAAAGCATTTGAACCTACTCAAAACTGCAACCTTCATGCCCTCTCCCCCCTACATTCACATCACACATCTCTTGCTTTTCACCTCCTATGGTTGTCTCCTGGAACTCATCAAACTGTCCCTTGACGAAACGCAGCACCAGGCTGGACTTGCCCACGGCCATGTCGCCCAGCAGCACCAGCTTGAACTGGCAGATCTTGGTCTGTGGAAGTGTGCCGTTGGAGCGGCCTCCACTCCCTCTGGAGCTCATGGCGGCCCGCGTAGGAGACGGCAGGGGGGCTGGGGCCTCCTCCCTGGGGTGGAGCACTCTTGCACTGCCTTCCAAACGGAGTGTGGTCGAGCCTCGGCGGTGGTGTCTTCTTGACCTCTCTTCGCACCTTGTTTTGTCTGAATGAAGAGGTGAAAGATTTTGGTGCAAGATTACATCATGGCCTACCTAACATACACTTAACTTTCTCTTCCAGTGCATCCATAGTGTCTACAGATCAGGGTTCAGGTAAGGAGAGGTGGAATTCATCTGACATGAATTCAAGGAATAGCCAGTATTACCAGCCCTGAAGGTCTACTGTGCTCACATCTTACCTTACCTCTCACACTTTTCTTTGTTTATGAAGGCACCGACTGCCTCTTCCAGTACATCCATACACTCCTCAATAAAGAGTAGGGTTTTATAAGGAAGGGTGGAGATTTCCTTGGCATGAAACCAAGGAGATAGCAACTGCATTGCTCTACATTCCCCGGCCCTGCATGCCTACCCTGTGCTCAGTGAATCCGAGCCATGTTTGTGTCCCACCGTCCTGCAGTGAAACTGGAGCTTTAACAGGGGTGCTGCGCCTCAAACTGCTGTCTCCCACCGCATAGACAACAATGCTCATCACTGCAGCACATTAGTCATTAGAAACATTACTCAAACCTCCGCGTCATATGGTGTAGTGTCTGGACAGAGGTCAGTTGGCATTCCTGCACTCAGCCTTCAGGTTGCTGCCACCACAGTAAAGCTACCACACCAGCAGCCCTTCTCCTGCGTTATGTGCTAACGGGACACCGCTCCGACCACTCGGGTCGGACGAGACGAAACTGTGCTAAACCTTTATCTTTCGACGCCCAATTGAACACACCAACACTGCATGTCCACCTGAATAACATACGACTACTGAGGCAGAAATATAAAAATGTTTACCGTGTATACTGTCGTCTCAGCGGCGCACGTATCGCAGGCTTAACTGTTGACAATTTGGCTATCAGCTGGTTAAAGAAAATGTTGACACTTCCTGTAAATCGGCGCAGGCGCACTGAGTGTCGCATTGTCAATCGTGTAACCGCATTCCCCAACGGTCGCTTCAGTGACTTCACATTTCTACACTCTCCATTTACTGTCGACAGAACGTTACATCGTTGTTTTACAGCCGAGGGAAAAAAATGTGTGTATTTACAATGACAAGTATGAATGAAAAATAACGAATACTGGTCAAAACCAAGTATATTGCCGCCGAACTTGAACATTCTTTTACCAAAAAAACATTCCTGTATTAATAATGTAACGGGCCTTTTGAACGACGTTTAATTGACCGGGAGATCGTTGTGGGCTCCAGGCCGCAGGGGGGCGCCAGAACGCACTCAGACAGGAAGCTACACGGAAGCCTTTAACGCGTGACGGATGTTTGAATTATTTTGATCAATGGACCAAACACCTTCTCATCAACACTATTTTAATACACTTTAGAATGTGTATTAGCGTTTACCTGTGAGGGGATGTGACAGCCTGCTGACATTATGCCACCCACAAACACAAAGAAGAAGAAGCAGGGGAGGGACACCGCGGTCAGTCTCACTTATTGTTTCACTAGAACGAGCAAAGCCTCACATGTAAAGTGTGTAACATCAGTGGTGTTACTGAGGACTGTACTTGATGTGCGTTACTTTAATGCTCTCATTCATTCTACTACAAATCAGAGAGATTGCTTTTTACTCTTCTACTTTCATTCCACAGCCTAAATGACTTTACAGAATAACACAATTTACACACTTAACAAGCAGGGGCGGATCTGGAGACATTTCCATGGGGGGTCCAGTGGGTGGCACGGAGACTTCAAGGGGTGGCAGAAATATCTGTCTATATTTAATCGGAATATCAAACTATATTTATTATAGTTTACCTTAGAACCACACACATTCATCAACACATTATTGTGACACAGTGAACTGCTTCTAACACATCAACTTTGAGGACCAAATGTTCTCTTGCAGCCTGATATATCCCACCCACTGACAGGAGCCATGATAACCAGATATACACACACACACATATATATATGCTTGATCTTAGCCTACCACAACACTACAACGATGCTTACACAGTAATCACACGTCCCATCAGTTATCCAATGATTAATGTATAGCAGTATAACACAGGGGTCATTTTCTGCACTGATTGCTTCTGCTTTTGATAGTTTGATAATTACATTTTGCCAAAAGTACTTACGTAATTTATACACTATCATTTGAGGACAGGCTCAGGCATTTACACTTACACTGGCTCTGTTTTTGAATTGCTGGACCCAGGTGCAGGGAACCAATGACAGCAGTGTGGTGAGCAAGGTGTCTGCTGCAGCACAGGGGTACTTCCAGGATGTCTTCCTCCAACACTTTGTGTGCAAAGTGGCCAGGAGAGCTCCACTCATCAACAGGTCCTCCTGTCACACTCAGTTGTGCATGAGACTCAGTCATCAGTGTCGCAGTCACTTTATTGAACACACAAACTACATACACACAGGAGTTGTTTGAAAATGGTGGTGTAATATTACACTGCTGAATGCTCGCTATACAATGCCATTATCAAATCAAAGAAAATACATTTGTAATTCCAATATTCCATGCACATTACAATCTAATATGCTTATCTTGGCCAGTAACATGTTGTTTTAGATGGAATTGTTATTGACTTTCTGTCATATTCACTGAAACTTTCATTATATCCTGACAGATGATCTGTGAAAAAATCAGGATCCTCTGGCCCCTCCTAGTGCTCCTCATGGCATTTGTAAAGTTTCACCGGGCCTGAACAAAAACAACCAATCAGATCTGAGAAAGATCACTTTGGGTTGGTGGATAGAAGACAGTTGATTGTTGAGTCTCATTCCAAGTGTCTGTATTTGACGACCGGAGAATGAGGCTCAACAATCAACAATCACAGTCTTTCTCAGCTCTTATTGGTTGCTTTCATTGAGACCTGGTGGATTCTTGTAAATGCCATTAAGAGCACTAGGAGGAACCAGAGGAACCAGATTTTTTCACAGATTATCTGTCTCATGTACTACTGTCAGGATATAGTGAAAGTTTCAGTGAATATGACAAAAAGTTTTTTTTAATAGAAGTTACCTACTGCAGCTTTAATGAAATAGAAAAATACATTGGGTTACATTGTACATAATAATAATGACAAACTGGCAATGGAATCAGAATTCCTGGCAATTCCTGAATAGGGCACTGAGGGTAGACCTTGGATTGGGGCTGGAACTACTGTAATTATTAATTTCATTATGGGTTAATTTTTCATGATTAATCAATTAATCATGTGTTCTATAACCTTTTAGAAACTAGTTAGATATGTCTATAACTCAATATTATGTCTGTATACACAAACATACAAAACATAGTATACAATAATGACAATAATATTGTGTTGTATTTCCACGTTTTAGGGGCTACTATGTGCGTTGGAGAGCTGTGGACCACTGTGTGAGGAGGTTCCTTCACATTACTGAAAACTGCCCCAAGAGACAGGCGAGTTCACAGTGTATTGTCTAACACTATTTTGTTTAGAAAGTTTTCCTTATGAAGGGTTGCGTATGTTATACAGGGTGTTACAGGTCTGGAAAGTACTTGAAAGTGCTTTGATTTAGCCTACTGGAGTCGTCCATCATCTCAAAATCTCACCCACAATCTCATTGTGATACATACTATGTGCTGCCCAGTTTCTCAAAATGACATTTCGCTTACACCAAAAACCCCAAATATCTGGGTTTCCAGATTAAAACATTTAGAGAACAAAATTGACAATCAGAAACCCACGGGTCCCCCATAACACCCATGAACACACACAATTAAGAACAAGATAAAAGCGCTAAAATATTAATATAAAAGAAAGAGTAAACTGATGATACTAAAACAGGCACAATTAAAATTCTTTATGTGATGACATCAAACACCATAAAATAATCAAAGGCAAAGGCATTTTCTGCAGAAAAGCACATATGATGACCAACCATAACTAAAAAAAAAAAAACATTGAAAAATGGTTTGTACTGATATGCTATTTAGTGCATATTTGATGAGACCTAAATCTGGCAAGCTATCCTGATGGAATAAAAGGATTTTCTCCCCCCTGATTAAGGTAAACCATTCAAGTTTTTGTAAGTGCTGTGCTGGGTTAGAGTGGTATACTGTATGTGAACATCTACGTGAATGGTTGGTCCTTCATTTTGAAATAAATAATTTGTCTTTGAAAAGTGCTTGAAATGTGTCATTCTAAAAGAGTTGCACCCTTGTTTATACACCAACATTTGTTTTTATTTCTCATTCTGTCATTATCGTTCCCCCTTTATTAGATTTTGTCACTGGGCGCCGGGTTCGACTCTCTGTATTTCCGCCTATGCGCTGGTGAAGCACTTGACAGGGCTGTCGTGTTCGAGGTAGATTTTCCTGACGTCACCCGGCGGAAAGCTGCCCTCATCAACTCTAATATCACACTGAGGGGGATGTTAGGCTCTCATTTACCTTCTCCTACAGGTTTGTCATTTCTCTCACACACAACACACTTGAGATTCAAAGAGATTATATGCTTCAGAGAGTATATGCTTTATGCGTGTCTTCAGGACCTGTTTATGTGTCCAGTGCTCAGTACCGTCTGCTAGGGGTGGATGTGAGAGAGGAGTCCCAGGTCGAAGAGGCTCTGAGTGCAGCTGGGTTGGACTGGGTTGCCCCTACACTGATTCTCTCTGAAGTGGTGCTTACCTACATGGAAACACAATGGTGAGGCAAGGTGATCTATTTATGGGACCATATCACACATTATGGGTTACATAATATAAAAGCATGTACTGTATTTGGATCTTAGGTCTGGTACAATAATTAAACAGTACACAGTATCTAGAAAAAATAATCTTGTTAATACGACAGAGTCTTAGTGACAGCTCTAAGATATCATCATGATATTATATCATGTTTATCATATAAACGTGGGGAGAAATGAGAGGAGAAAGAGCTTTTATTTTGCATATGAGAATAAACAGGGATCCCACGTGTGCTAGAAAATCTGGATAACCTGGTCATTTAGACACAATTAGTAATGGAAACGCCTGGAAATTGATTAAAATGACCAAATGTCCTGGAAATATTCTCTTGTCCTGTACATTTTCATTGTATTTTGGCTCCACACTCAGATTCCATAAACCTGGGTGTATATTTTGTTTGAAACTCAACTGTTCAGAGCGGGTTTACCAGATGCAAAGTGGGTCAGAAAAACGCTGCTTTTTCATTTCTGCTCCCATGTCAGTTTAGAGCTGTTCACCACCAACTTTTAACATCAAATCTATTTATTTTGGAAATGCTGCAGGTGGTCACATCTACAAGCATACAGACTATTATTGTTTGAATTTACATCGGTTGTTGTGCTTTATAACTGTTCATTGTACATGCAACAGATACTTATACCTCTTCTTTTAATAGTCTGATTAATTTTCTGTAAAATAACATACATTCTTTAATTTAATATTTTATATATTTTTTATGCCACAGTAGAAAAATCAGTGGTAAGAACAGCCAAGCGCGCCACGAAAGCGATCTAATGTGGAATGTCCCACAAATGCTGGCCACCATTGTGAGCAAGTGCTGTCTTGTATTGTCAAGAAAAAACTCCTGAAAAATAATTTCTTAAAAAGAGTAGCAACTCTGATAAAGTTGAAACGTCAAAAATAAAATAAAGTTGAAATGTCAAGAGTGCAGTTGAAAATTGCGTCTGTTCAGATGAACAGAAACAAAGTTGGAAGAGGTGTCAGTCGCTCTCCTAACTTCATTTTATGGATCAGTAGAATTGACTTTATTCTTTATTCTCAACATTTCGTCTTCATTCTTCAGTGTTCTCCATATTTCTACTTTGTCAAAATGCAAAAAAGTCTTCATATTTGCATTTTTCCCCTAATAATCTTTCCTATGATTATGTTCTTAGCTCTGATGGGATGTTTGTTTGCAGTTGACATGCTGTGTGTCTTTCAGGTCGGATACTGTCATTAGTTGGACAGCCAAGCTCCTGCCACAGTCTCTCTTTGTCATGTACGAGCAGATACATCCTCATGATCCCTTTGGCCAGATCATGCAAGATCATTTTCTGAAACTAAATTCAACTCTGCACGCCCTCCGACAGTATCCAGACACTGCTGGTCAGAGACACAGGTTCCTGGACAAGGCCAGTATGCAGACAGTGTATACATATTATTATATCTTGTTACTGTTGCTCTTAATGGACACACCTTTAATCAAGTCATGTATGGAACAGAGGTGTTTATTTCTTATATCCATGTTGATCAGTGCTCTGTTTTTGTAAAGTAGACACAAATGTTTAATCAGATATGGTGTCTCAATGAACTTTGTTATTGTGTTCAGGGCTGGGAGCAGTGTGTGTGTCTGGATATGAACGTCTTCTACCTCGGGCTGGTCCCTGAAGAAGAGAGATCCCGGGTGGAGAGCCTTGAGCCGTTTGATGAATATGAGGTTAGCCTCTGAAATGTGTTTGCATCTTCTTATTTTGTATGACACCCTTTATTAAATCATACTTCCAAGTAATAACATTGAACAAAATTAACTCAACTCATTACATCTGTCTACCTTCTAGGAGTGGCACCAGAAATGTTCCCATTACTTCATCCTTACTGCATCTCAAGGCTCTTTGATGGCACAGGCTTTACTCCCGCATGCTCCAGGTAGCTATCACTGTATTTCCATTTCACAGAAACCACTGTCCCGACTTTACAACTAACAGATCTTTTACAATTTGTTTGAGCCATTTTACTTTTTCTTTTTTTTTATTAAGTAGAAAGTCCGTCGCTACAGTCATCTTACATTTTACAATATTGTTTTTTAAGTAAAACTCAATCCATCCCTTCCAACATTTATAAAATATTATAAAACTGTCTTCACTCTCAAAGCAAATGTTAAAGCTGCAGTAGGTAACTTTCATACATAAAAACATTTGTCATATTCACTGAAAAAACACAGCTAAAGAGAGTGTGACACTATTCTCTACTCAGGACACTGTAAATAAATAATAATAATAAAAAATAGTTGTTTGCTGCTATATTAATGTCTAACATATATAACCTTTAAGACACATTGTTTTCTTGTCTGTACATGTTTCACAGCTAAGGTTGTAACACTTGTGTTTCTGATGTTTGTTTGTTGTTTTTGCCTCAGTATCTCCAGTGCCATCCACCTGCCCGTCTTGGAGCCCCACAGCCCTGAGTGTGCAGACCGTACCAGTCTGTTTGGAGGGGCTGGGGATGGCTAGCTCCTTGGTAAGCCCAGGGCAGGTCGTGCTAACAGGAGGGTCTAGCAGAGGAGGCAGGGGGCCAGTGACCAGGATCCTCCTCAAGGGCCAGGAAGGCTGGAGAGCTGTCAGTGTGGAACCAGCAGTAGATTTGGGTGAGAAGGCTTTCTGCTTCAGATTTTTAATTGGTTTTACCATTACTAATTATTCTTTTAGACAAATGATCAAACTTGTGACGTGAGATCAGTTTAGCTTCCAGTATGAGCAGCTGTTGCCTTCCTCAAGGTGTTCGACTCTACCACACTGTTACCACTCTTCCTGGAGGAGGGATCCTGGTCTACGGTGGTCGCTCCTCTCCACTCAACCCAACCAGAGGCCTATTCAGAGTAACCCTTGACCTTGGTAGTCCTCTCGACGAGGAGCAAGACACGGCAAAACTGTGGGTGGATCAGATGGTCTGCACAGGGGATCCACCTCTGGCAAGATGGAGGCACACTGCTACTGTGGTCAGTCACAAAGGTGGGATAATACAGGAAGTCTTGTGTGATTTATAACTGTCTCTCATTCATTCATTTTCATCCTTTCATATTTATTATATAATAAAGCCTTCTCATTTTTCCTGTAGGCAAAGACTTTGTGTTTGTGTTTGGAGGAAAGAATGAATCCGAGGCAGTTCTGGGTGGCAGCTACTTCCTGTCTGTGGACCAGCAGCACTGGACTGAGGTTTGTTTTGTCCTTATCCATGTCTAATCTTTATAAATATGTTTTTAATTGCACACACACTGATAGCATTTAAATAATCTTTAGATGACATTGGGCCTCATGCAAGAACCACTCGTACAAACAGATTTTAATGGCATGATTTGTTGTTACACTCAGCTGCCTTTTTTTATGCAGGTCTCTTATACTTGTATAGCGCCTTTCTAGTCTTCCGACTTCCTTTACACACATTCACTCAGTGATGGCAAAGTCCATCGAACAGAAACTAACTCATTCATACACATTACATTCACTCAGTGATGGCAAAGTCATCGAACAGAAACTAACTCATTCATACACATTCACACATATGCATCGGGAGCAATTTGAGGTTCAGTATCTTGCTCAAGGATACTTCGACACGTGGCAGGAGATGCAGGGGTTCAGTATCTTGCTCAAGGATACTTCGACACATGGCAGGAGGGGATCGAACCATCAACTTTCCGATTGGGGGATGACCCGCTCTGCCTCTGAGCCACAGCCGCCCTTATAACTTATAACTCTACTGTTATGTGCGTCAAAACAAATCTAGTTTATGTTTACAACACTGTAAGCTTGCAGTTGGGGGTTTAAACACAAACATGTAAAGTGTTTTTTAAAATTGATACAATATCACTAAACAAAATACTCAGATACAATATTTAACCCAATCTTTAAATCCTTAAATCTCAAATCCAATAATCTGAATTTTAGGCCGTAAAATGTCTAAAATCTGATTTTGACAGGTCTTAAAAATGGACTGTATCAATGTTAACGTTAGTTGTATAATGTTGCATCTTTCAGTCTCACTTTCATGGAGAAATGAACAAATTAACAATGTGTTACAGGGTCAGTATATTTCAGCTGAAAGGACAGACAAAAAAGGAAACGTTTTGTAATCTTGGGAATCATTGTTAACAGCCATGTCAGCCTTGAGCTCATCACAGCTGAGTCCGTAGGCAGCAAAGGAACACACACAAATGTATCATAGAGAAGTCCATCACTGTTGTATCACATGTATCATGTAATGTATCATACAGTTGGTCATCAGTGTTATTTAGATCATAGGTGTACTGAGAAGAAAAACACATTGGCTCACAATAAAATGCACAAAAATATATGGTAAGAGCAAACTTATTATGAATTATGAGTTTTGCTTTAACAGGAATCAATAATGATACATAAAGTAGGTCTTAAATTCCATTCATATTAAGGTCTTTAAAGGTCTTAAAAAGTAAATTGAACCTACAGAACCCTTGTATTCTAATATCTCCATCACTGCCGCTCATATTGGTCATATAAACTGCTTATAAACCATTATCTCTCTATGTCTCTGATTACATGTTGCTGGCAGCTGCACTGTTAATATTGTCTGACTGTGGATCCTCTAATACGACTAGTGACTCAGTTTGACTTGTTATCTTCATGTCTGCTGATTTCTGACAGCAGGATATTCTTCCTTATGAAACTTGCCCACAAACCGAGCAGAACAGGCAGTTTTATATGGTAATTTTAGGGTTGTAGATTGTGCTAATGATGGTTGCAGAAATTAGCAATCTACAACACGTTAAGAGAATTTGTGAATGCGACTTTGAACACTTGTACGAGCTAACCTGGCAGGAAAAAGTGTGAAAGGGTTTTCAGAGAAAGAAAATATTCTTGTATTGAGACCCAGTGTGTGTGTATATTATTTACAGATCCCAGTAGAGGGCGCAGCTCCAGTGGCCCGCCATTCCCACTCAGCCTGTTCACATCAGGGAGGTGTGGTGGTGTTTGGGGGACTAGATGGACGGGGAGTGCCACTGGGGGACACAGTGGTGTTAAGGCCAAATGAGAGAGGCTTCTGCTGGGAAAGAATAGATGTGCAGCCCCCTCCTGTTCCCAGGTCTGTTGTTTTTCATTGCTTTCACATTCACACACCATCAGTTCATCAAAATAAAACCCTCCACTAAAGAGCTGAAATGACTGGCTTCATTTCAGGTATTCTCATAGTGCCCATGTGATTGGTGGAAGGCTGGTTGTGGTTGGTGGAGTCTGGCTGCATTCAGATGTACCAGGTGGTGTCATTATCAACCTCACCACACACAGCAGTATGGAGTTCAGGCTGGACACGGTCAGTTAACATTTATTGGACCTCAGTGTGACGTCACCCATTGGTTAGTGGTCTGGCATTATGGTCATTGCAATGACAGTTAGACAGAGCCAGCGGAGGTGATGTACTGCGAGTTGCGAGCTGCTCTCATTGGCATGTTCTAGTATTAAACATAAACATTGTTGAGGTGCATGAAGTGCAGCCTGGAGTCTCTGTTAACAACAACAGAATTGCAGCTGTCTCATCTGAACAAACCAGTTGATTGTGGTGCAGCATTTAGTATAGTTTAGACATCATTCTATAGACTGACTTTCTCTCAGCACCACCATCTGTGACTTCCAACATCCATAAAACACAATTTTTCTGAGCTTTTATCAGATATGTTTGTGACTTTAATCCCAAAGAATATCCAAGTTTTTTTCTGGTGAATTTGCAGCTTTAATTTCAGAATATTAACCTCCTGCCCCCTGGCTAAATCTACAGTGGCCTTAATATAATAATTTAAATTCATTGCCACATACTCTACTGATGCAAGTGCTTTATATCAAGTAATTTGTTCATGTTGTGTAGATCAAGACAAGATACTGAATAATACATCTCTCTGTGTTCTTCCATCTTTAGACCTCGGTACCCTGGCCTCTGATGCTCCACTCGTTCTGCTCTGAGCTTACAGACCCAGAGGGACCAGAGGTGCTTCTGATGGGCGGGGGAGGAAACTGTTTCTCTTTTGGGACTCACTTCAACCTTCAGCCTATCACTGTGGACCTCACACCTGTGCTGAGATGAAGTGGCCTCAAGTGTTTGTATGGAACTGTTATGCAGCTGAAATCAATGACTTAAACTAAGGACCCAAACTCTGACCATTAGACATCTCAGACAGGATGAAATGGATAAACCTGGATTATTTAGGACAGTTTCAATAATTCAGGCCTGTTGAAATCTACTGTAGACATAAAATATCCAAAGAAATGCCTCATGTCTGCTTACTGGACAGGATTTTATTTGTGAGACCTCAGTTCGAAATTACAAAATAGTCAATCAAAATTATAGTCATAGCAGGTCGTTTTCTATGAAGGTTTTGGATGGAGGTTAAATCATTCAGTGAAGCGCCTGAAGGACTGGACCGTGGGACAGACGGCACCCCAGTCGCCAGGCTGGCGGTACTCCCCCTTCTCCAGGAAGTACTGGCGCCCACGGTAGTTGGAGTGCTCATAGAAAACCCACCAGCCGTCGAAGACTTTGCAGGAGTTGACCTCCCTCCAGCTGTACTTCTCCAGAAGCGAGGGGCAGTCCTCTGTGGCCTCGAAGACCTGGCCCCCGAAGTCTGCCTTCTCATACAGCTGCATCTTGTACTGGGTCCCGCTGGTCTGGAAGGTGACGGGAGGGAGATGTTTGGGGGTATGGGAGTAGGTGTCGGGGTTAAAGTGGAGGATAGGTGGAGAGCGGTGGTTAGTGCAGGGGGTTGGGGAAGAATGGTGAGGGGATGTGGGGTAAGAGAAACGGGGAAGGGGGGATATGTAGAGGGATTAGATTTGCATCTAATAAAAGGAAAATATGTTAGCAGCGCTCCATGTTTAATTGAGACTTCTTAAGTCCCGCCCCTTTTTATATATAATAATAACATTTGAGCGAGTCTCAGTCAGAGCCTCAGTTTTTTTAGATATGCTATGTGCTAGGCTAATCTGTGTTAAAAAGACATTCTGAAGATGATTAAAAGATAAAAGCAACATATATAGTATATATACGTAGTCACATCTTAACTTAGCTACTGTTAGCAAAATGCTAGCTAACAAGCTAGCTAATCTAAAGCAGTTGTTTGCTAGCTAATTAGGTATGGTTTTACTAACGTTACCTGTCAGATGGAACTAGTTAGATTCCCATGAGAGCAGCCCCTCCGGGTACTTTGGGATTGCGTCATGTCCCCAACACCTTTTAGGTGAAAGCAGTCCTTCTAATTTGACTGATGCTTAATGTAAACTCTAAGCTCTTTGCCAGTTTTTTTATGTCATTGCCGATCAACGATGTTGTTTTAAAGAAAACATGCAGAAACGGGTTGATTTAGTCCTTTGAGTCTGCCTCCATCAATAGACGGACCTGACGCATACACCTACCTTTGAATCTCATATTTCTGACATCTGACACTTTGCCTGCAGTTTCAATGTGACGTTACTATAAACTAATTACATCGCTGTGGTGAAGCCAAACTGCCATTTGTGTTTATTCGTAGTATTTACTACGAAAACCAAACCAAACTCCATTCTAAAAGCGGGTGTTTAATGGTGGACCCATATTTGTTCACAGTGAAAAGTCTAGTTCCACCATCACTACTGATTACTTTCTGATTCTCTTCAATCCACAGACACACTCGGCACACGTCATTTACTCAGTAACATCATTAACTAACCTGTGATAAAGTGTTTGCCACAGACGAACACATGCTGTGATACCCACAGTTTATCATTTTAAGTTCCCATCACGGTGATCAGGCTCGATCTACCACATCAATGAGATAACTGACTTTAATCAAACACAGTCCCTCGTTGTTTGCTCACTGTTTCATGCTTTTCTAAATAGTACAAAACTGTACCATGCAGCTTGTACCAACTATATTGATTTTTGTATGAGTGGTGTCCCTGAATGTGCCTGCAGGCTGTGGGACATTTGATCATACAAAAAGCCTGACCCAGGTATTGGTTTACATTGACAAAGCCCTAAAGTCACTGCGAGCATTAGCATGACCTCTCTAATGTGTCCATAAGTCCCCCCCCCCCACCTGCATACACTGTTGTTTTTAAATAAACTAACTTCTGAGTCATAAACCTCAAGATCACAAAGTCAGGCCCCTGAGCTCCTCAGCTGAGGGAAAACCCTCAGCATCATCAGCGGAGCTTACAAAGTGGATCATCTTGCAGGAGCTGAGACGGTCGTTGAGGCCCATCCAGCGCTGGTACTCTGGGTACTCCCCCCTGGTCAGGACATACTGGTAGCCCATGTAGTTGGGCCTCTCGTACACCACCCAGGCCCCGCTCTCCACCCGGATGGAGTTGCAGCGGCTCAGGTAGGTGTGGAAATCAGAGCAGTCGCTGTCGCATTCATAGCGACGGCCCTGGAAGTTCTTGTCCTCGTAGAAGACGATCTGGGGGAGAAAACACGGGAGTCTTAGCTCTCATCAGATTTCACATGATCTGCGTTATGTTCTCTTTCCTGGGTAGTTCATCTTAGAAAGGTCAAAGTGGTTGTCTTTGTCACTCACACTTTACAAAAAGCTTTTCTGACTTTGGAAAGCATCCTTTTGGCAATGTTTTCTCAACAGGAGGTGCAGGTTTAACTTCTAGCCATCAAGAAACTAGCCTGTCGAGTCAACAACTCAGAGACTCACCTGCAAACTAGGGCTGCAACTAGCGATTATTTTCATTATCATCAATACATCAGTTTCTCAATCAATCAGTTAGTTATTTGGTACATAAAATGTTAGAAACATGATCAGTATTCCCCAAAGCCCAAGGTGGCGTTCTCAAGTGTCTTGTTTTGTCCACAACCCAAAGATATCCAGTTCAGCAGAAAAATAAAATCCCATTTTAGGAGCTGAAATCAGAGAATTTGGATAATAAATCGATGATCATAATAGTTGACTAATTGTTCCTCACCTGCAAACCAAATTGAAATAGGTTCAAAGTCCCCACAGAGAGGGTCATATACAGCCTTGTCCAGTGCTTAAAGCCACACATTCAAACTTAGTATACATGCCACAGTGATATCTGACTCTATGTCAGTGCCACTCTCACTTTGTCTCAACTCACCCTGCCCATCCTGGATATATGTGTGGTGTTAAGTGATAGTGGTTCCCCTGAGGTCTCGATGTTGCACTGGCCCCCTCACCGGTCCCTTTTATATCCCCGCTTTCCCACATTTATAAACAGCAACAGCGAAGCGACAGGAGAACAATCGCTTTGTCATGAAAATGAGATCCAAAAATTGAGTCAGTGATTCTAGTGCTATTCAGTTTTTCCAGAAAAGCGAGGAAGGATTACGGCATAATGGCCAGGCATGGTAAGCGTCCATTGAACCCCACTTCTCTACTGGCTGGGTCCAGTGCCCAATCCCCCACCCCACACACACCCCCGCTCCAGCTCTTGCACCATGTTATACATGCCAGCTCCACCAGTTTGCTCCCACCTGGTGAGGACCTGCCAACTCATGACTTATCCCTGCCTTGTGGAAGAATCCAGATAGAGCAGTGTAGTGGGAAGAAGTATTCAGTTAAACTAGCAATACCATATAGATATACTATATATTATAAATAAACTTCTTCCATCCGAAATCTCACTGGAATAAAAGTACAGAAATATTATAAGCAAAATGGGTCAAAAGAAGAAAAAAGGGCCCTGGTTGGTATATTCTTATATATTGTTATATATAGCTATATTTAAGTGTGTTGGACTGAATGGCATCTAGTGGTGAAGTTGCAGATTGTGTAGAAGTGTGTAGGAGAAACTACAGTGGCCCTATTCACAGCCAGTGTTTGGTTTGTTCATTCTGGGCTACTGTAGAAACAACATGGCCGACTCTATAGATAAAAAAGGATCATTCTAAAATAACAAATATAATGATTCTTATTAGTATTCAGGTACCTACACTACTAAAAACATACCTAATTCTATATACAGCTTCAATTTCTGACAATAGATCCTATTGGATTATCTTTCAAGTACTTTCATACCTTTGTATGTGGTCAATGTTAAACTAAGTTTACATACTGGTTATAAATATATTCATCATATTGCATTAGCTCATTATACATTTTGTATGTATAGTGTGTCCGACTCGGTGAAGAAAAGCATCCGCACACTCAAATCTGTGCAAAAATCTTACTTATTCTTTCAGTCAGACACCTTAAAGACAAAAACGGGCAGCAAGTGAATGCAGCAGTGCACAGAGAGCATTACTTGATTAGCCTTAATGCAAAAGAATCAGTAAAGCTTCTGTGGCTGGACATCAAGGGAACTGTAGTCCTGGGTATGATGGACTACAAGTTAAACAAAGTGTTGTTGTGCTGTGAATAATCTATGACAGACTCTATGTGCTATGTTTGATGATTGCTGAAACCTGGTGTGTACATAGCATCTATCGCTATTGTTGCATATCGATATATCGATATACTTGTGTTTCTTGACTGTCGCTATAGGCTTTAACTTGTAGTCCATCATTCCCAGGACTACAGTTCCCTTGGTGTCTAGCCACACATGTTCAACGGAGTGTTCTGCAGAAAGCTGACAGAATAACTAAGATGTTTGCACAGATTAGATCTGATACCAAATGAGCGATGTATTTTTCTGTGTGTAAAATGAGTAACAGCCAGCGTTGGGCAGTAACTCATTAACATGCTAATTTGAAATCCAACAATCCAATCACATCCTTGGATTCATTTTTTAATCATGGAGGAAATTAGTTTGGAAGATAGAATCACTGACATTCAGCAGCTGGAAATATTCCATTATTCAGATTTTTGTTTTAAGTCTGAATTTTGGGGAGAAAGGACACAAATACTGATTTGTGCGGAGTAGCAGAAAATTGATATAACTAGTAGTGTAACTAATTACTGTTAGCAGGGAGTAATAACTAAAGTAATAATATTACTTTTGAAAAAATTTATGAGCTTTTTTGAGTAACTATTCCAACACATGTATATTAGTGTATATTATTTTAAATTATTTTAAAATAATTGAATACATTCTTGACACGCACCATTTTATTATATAAAACATATTTAGTTTGAATACACTTTAAGTACATTAAAATAATTTATACTATTGAAGTTTTGGAAGCTTAAATCCCAAAAATGTCAGTCGGTGCAGCCGTTCAAGTCAACACACTAAAAAATATATTAAAAATCCTATTTTAATGGTAATAAGTTCAATAGTAAAATACCATTGCATGATTCTATATTTGAAACATTTCAAATAAACCAAATTTTACAAATACCAATCATTTAAAAGCTGTTGAGACAACTGAAAAACTTTTGTCCAGCAGTTTGAATGTTATCAAATGTCAGGGTGGCATAACCGTACCTACCATATTATTTTGAAGTGAACAGGTTGTAAACGTTAACAGGATATTGCATCAAGCAGACCCCAAGTGCCCTTTATGGCTGGTGAAAAAAATTGTAGATCTCTCTAAAATGGTGACAGAAATAGCTACTTTCAACTCATCGTTTGGCCGGTACCATGTCAGCTGGTAGAACCAAAGTAGGAAAATGTTATATTATCATAAATTTCACAATTTAAAATGTGTATGTATGAACTTGTTGGCAAAGCCAAAACCTAACACGTGTCAAAGTAGGAGTGTTTCATTTGAAATTAGTTACAAAAGTCAGTGGCGCAACTGCAGAGACTGTCACTGTGTGATCTATAGTGGCAAACACATGTAGTGGGGTAACAAGTATTTGCTTGTGAAATGTAACAGAGCATGAAGTGGCTTCAAATAGGAATACTAAAGTAAAATACACAAATAAGTCATGGTTTTACTAAAGTGTAAGTTGTGCTAGTCACATTCCACAACTGGCAGCGTTGCATAACCGCAGTTACAACAAATAGTAGAGTTTGTATTATGATTGGAATTCATGCATTTCAGTGTAAAGCTGCTGTGTCCAAAGGTAAAGACAGAATCTAAAATATCCAAAACAATATGCAAGAGGATTATTGTCAAAACCTTTAATTCATTTTTATTTTTTTTCAATATTCAATACAAACTATATTGTGCTCTTCATATGGTAGCTGCATAGAGGTGCATGTGTTCAGATCAGAGGGTATGTTTTTCCAAGTAAACAACAGCAGTAAGACATTTTACAGTGTAATCAGTAAGGCAGTTCACACTGCTCGCACAAGTGACCCAAATCAGATTTTTTTTTGCTCATATGTGACTCAGATCTGTTCTTTCATGACCGTGTGAACGGCACAAATCACATGGAATCTGATCTTTTCAATTCTGATTCAGGTCACTTTCATATGTGGTCTAAATCAGATACAGGTCTGATTTTTAAGTGATTCATGTCACTTTTACATCGCTCTAGATTAAAGAATGTGGGCCACATTTAACAAATAATGTCAACAGCCAAACAAAAAAAATCTGAATTGAGTTTTAAGGCTTGCAGTGTGAAAGTAGCCTTACTCCTTGAAAATGAATAACACATCCCAGCATTTTGAAAGCTTTTACAGTAAGTTCATCTTCCCTTAACTTCCTAAATCCAATAAAAGCTGCCCTGAAGACTCATGCAGCGGTTCCATTGTATGTAATGTATATCACAGTCTGTGAAAATGTAGCACGCTGTAATGAGTCTGAAGTACACTTGGAGGTATTAAATTCTAAAAATTGTAATGGAGAAAAATAATCTTTGTATAATTTTACATATTCATACAGGTGAGTTCATAGAAAAACATAAATACATTTAGGCAACATCTGGCCACAAACTCACCAAAAGTTAAATTTGACCTCGTTTGGCACCTCAGCAAATCAGCAATTTCGGTTGCAAGTGCACTAACAATTGTTGCTACACTCATGTTGCACTCATGTCAGTCACAGTCACTGTCAGTCACTGTCAGGGCAAATATTTCATTTTGACAGCTAGTAAAAAACACCTACAGTGAATAACAATTGTTGGGAAAACAAAACAAACACAACATGCATTAAGACTCAGCCCGTGGAGAGAGACGTAGCAACAGGTACTGCTGACTTACCCCCTTATAAAATGTTACAGGTAAGCTCGAGCGGTGCAATCACAGACCTACAATAAATTATGTCCTTCCTTTTCTTCCTAATGGAAAACGCTTGATTGCTATTTTTTAAACACTAGGAATTCTATAACCTGAGTAGGTAACTGTAGGTGTACTAACATGTCCTTAATACGTAAGTGCTAAATTGATTTATCAACTACACTGTCCATCTTTAGATGCATGTGTCAGCATCGCTTACTGAGAATATACTTTTTAAAAATAGCGTGTAGTTTACATATGTGGGAAGAAATGTTACTCCAGACTTTATGGTGATCACGGTTTTCTGAGCCTCCATGTTTAATATTTTTTGCAAGAACATAAGCAGATTGTAGCCCTCAATCTGCATATCTTAATGTAGGTTTTCAAAATTATTATTACATTAAAGAGCTATTTAGGCTTCAGGAAAACACTGGCACTGTCAGCCTGTCACAGTCAATCAGTCAGTGCCATGTCCTTGTTCCTCCTCAGCTGCACCCACGTTATTCAACTACATTTGTATTTACCGTCTCCAAAAGATGACATTTAGCAGTAAACCCAAATCCAAGCAATTTTTGTCCCTTTAAAACCCTGTGGTTACTTCACAATGCTACACCCTGTTTTTCAAAAGAGCAGTGCTTGGGATGTCGTTTTACAACATGCCAATCCACTCCCTCCTTGGCTAAGACAGGTTAATGACTTAGCCTTTTCTTAAGAAGGACCAGTAAAGCAGCACGAACTGGCTTTCCACTCAAGGATGAGTGGGACATAAGTTGCTATAAATGCTGCATCAACAGCTCTAGACTGGCTAGAGTAAGGTGTATATAACCACGAAAATACGGCACAAAAATACCTGCAGCAAACATACTTGTCTGTTTGTT
The DNA here is from genome assembly GCA_019097615.1 of Morone chrysops. NCBI lineage: Eukaryota > Metazoa > Chordata > Actinopteri > Moronidae > Morone > Morone chrysops. The sequence goes on from JAGRRF010012888.1 coordinate 2,063,261, forward strand.
AAGAACTAACAGGACCTTCAAAGGTCAGTATGACCATAGGTTACCTGTATGTGTGCACTGTCACGCTACGTTCATTTACGAGTACAATTATCCTGCTGGCTAACAAGTGTAAGCCAACAATTCAACAGGCCATAGGTGACTGTCCAACTGTCCGTCCAGTCCTCATATGTTTGGTATCGTTAACTCGGGGCCTGTCTGTTGCAGGCCCATCAGTAGAGTCCTTTAAGGAGGCTATTGTGGTTGGGATAAGGCTGTCGAGTTCCTGCCTGTGCCCCGTTTCCAGAAGCCACTCATGGAACTTGACCTCCACCAGCTCCTGGAACTGCCGCTTCTGCTCCCTGGAGAACACAGAAATGAGAAATCAGTTAGAATAGAAAAAGAAACAGTACAGAGCAGGGAAGAGGCGGGCTGTGGGTGAGATTAGTGTTAAAGCACTGTAATGTAGAAATCAATCTACGATGAGTTCCCTGTGCTGTCAGGGTCAGGTAGAGAGTAGAGCCCCCTCGAGCAAGTTTTCTGACACCAATGCCATCACTGAACTCCACAATATCTCTCCAGCTGAGCAGCTAACTCACATTCTAATTGATTTTTGGAATGGCTGTTCCGTTCTAACTTTCCACTGATTAAAATAGCACATTGGACAAGGGAATGGTAAAACTTATGTTCATACATGTAGGCATGGGATGATATGACAATATCACTCAATTATCTTGGCCATAACAAGTGTGATTCACAATATTATCGTGATAATCATCAAAATATGCTTTAATTGCCCCAAAAACATACTGTACACTTAAACAAGGTCCAAAATTAACTTGAAAACTTAACTTAACTTAAATTTTACCAGCCGCTCAATATTTAACCATTGTTTTTTTTATGGCTTGTGAGTGAAGCAACCGGCCACTTTTTGCCCTGACCTACCTTACATTTGGTTAAGAAACAAATAGTGTTCTGTGCATCTCCCTGCCGTTCTTTAGTTTGGAATCTATAGTATTTCCAATCATCCAGTTTAACCTGTATTTGTTGGGATACAATGGATCAACTGAGCCTTTAGCCATGTTCAGATGACTGAGTGTTGAAGTGCTATTAAATCTTTAGATCTTAACTTTTTACATTTTTACACAAATATCTATATTGATAGATTATTTTAGTTGAAGGCATTGTATAGGAATTATTGATGTTGCATCTTTGTACGCCTTCCCAACATTAGGAATGCTTCACAGACGTAAAGTGAGGAAAATGACGTAACAGCTGCAACAAGACTCAAGCCTATTTGGAGCTTAGCACAGAAACAGCCCATAGAAATGTCCTTCAGAGAAACCAAGAGAGTTGTACTCAGTGATTTTTTCAGTTCTGATTTGGTCCACCTTTACAATACGTGTTTTTTTTTTGTTTTTTTTTTACACAATTATCTGTTCTTCTACTTGAGTAAAGAATGTGTGCACTTGTCACCTCTTTTTTTATTACGAATTCTTAATAATGGTGTGAAGAGGGCCGGACTCACTTGTTCAGCCGGGCCTCCATCACAGTCTTCTGCCAGTTCTGAATCCTCTTCTGCTTTTCATCCAGTGCTGCCTGATACGCAGGAGGCAATCCCCCTGGCACCTCACACGTGTCCCCTTCCATCTGGAAAGGCACGAGCAGTGTTTGAAACTCAGCCGGGGGCAGCAGGCGGTAACAGGCGGTATCTGGGTTGGACGACACGTTGAGGGAGGGGTTGACGAGGCCCTCGCTCCCCAGAAGCAAGGGTTGATCCCAGGCATTGGGGACCACGGCCAGCCCCGCACTGGCCATATGATCCTCCATGGAGGGGTAGAACGTGTGGAAGGGCCCCAGTGTTATGTCTGTGTTTCCAGGTAGAAGCAAGGGGCGGGTGGGCGTCAAGGCGTGGATGGTGCAACACGAGGAGGCTCCGACAGCGACCCTGCCAGCCACGCACACCACCCGCACGTTCTGACAGCTGTGGATGTGGATGCTGGTCTCAACAGGACCCAGGACCACTGTGCTGTCACGGCATTTGTCAACACTGACAGATCTGAAGGAGCATAAATGACAAAAACCATGAGAGATGAACTGAGTCTACAGCACAGCTTATACTAACAGAAGCTACCCTACCTGAGAGGTGACAGAAGGTATATGAAGGCGTCTGAGCATCTGTGGATTTTGATGTTGGCACCGGTCAGTTTATCTGAGGTTTTAGCCAGGGTCTGTTTGAAGACTTGCGACATCAGCACCATCTTACTGCCGGGTGGAGCCATGTGGGTGTTACGAGCTATTTTGGCTCTCTTCATGGCCCCCTCCACTGGAATGCAGAGAACAAGTAGTCAAATAAATGTAAACAGACAAAGTTGGAAATAGAAATTAACCAAATTTGCATATTCATAGATTCCAGAATTTTTAATGAGGCAGACGGAGTAAATTACTTTTTTATTTTGCAAAAAAAAAAACATATTAGACACACATTATTGTCCCAAGCTGATTATTTGTATAAATGTCTTAATACATGATCTTTAAAATACAACCCTGATAATTCCTCCGAGACAATGTCTCAAAATCACAGTACAGATTCATGATAAACTACAATATAAAACCTAATTCCAAAGCCAGTAGTGACTACAGACTACATTTAGTATGCAAAGGAAAAGCAGCACAGATTTTATTCTGTTAGAGGTAGAAACACAACACTTGCTGTGGAAACAAAATCAAAACTTTTGATTTCACATATGTATATTTCATTTTCTTGCAAAAACGCAATCAAAAACAAATCTCAAAATTAGGTTTAACATTCATTTGACATGTTAAATATCTGATTTTCACTGGATTAAAGCATGTATTATTGAAATTGAAGTTGTTCTGAATCCAATAGTGTGAGAATGTGATATAACTCCTTACAGATTTTGAGATACACCCATTTATGTAACATACTATATTTTGTCACTAAAGGTTAAATTATCAAATTCTACTGTGGACATTATTGGGTTAAGGATACCTTGTTGAGCCCAGGCTAGTTTCTTGCCTGAGCGCAGGCAGGCGGTTATCCCAAAGGGGTTGAGTGTGAGGTTGTGGTGGAGACAGGACAGCAGCTTGTGCAGGGGGAAGGAGTGGCTGAGCGTGGAGTAGCCAGCTTGTGTCTGGAGTGGACCTTTGGTCAGCAGCCTGTGGACTGGCTGAACAGCTCTGCCGTGGCAAACCGAACCCTCCAGGAGCAGGCCCAGGCTCCGCACAGCCTCCAGTGATATCTGGCAAAACAAAGTGTAAAATGTGCTACAATGCATCATAATAACATGTGAATGGTCATTCGTATTAGAGGTTCATTTCAGTCAAATTTTTTAAAAATCTGATTATTATGATTATAGCAGCAAAACATACAGTAGCTATTCCATAAGCAAAGATGAAAAAGTAATATGCGTCATCACCCTGAAACAAGTTAAAAATCCTCAAACTAAATCCCCTATTTGAATAAATTGTTTTTGAGTCATGGCGGTTACGTTCTAAAGCACAAATAAACATGGCCACAACTCTGCACAACCCTGTGAGAAGGAGCCAAATTCCAAAAATCTTGTTACCTACACAGCATTCAGTAGGTTGATTTAGAAGTGTAAACATTTTGAACACAGCTTTAAACTATTTTTTACAGCCCTAGAAATGAAATGTGACACTGTAAGTGTGCTGACTGTCCACAGACCTGGCAATCTCTAAGGGCCTGTCCAGATTGTGACAGTTGACCTGGCTCCACCAGCAGCTCCAGAATCTCAGCTAGATGGCTTTGCACAAATGACAGGTGGGCCTGATCGTCCCAGTTCTGCTGAAGCAAACAGAAACAGCGGCAGAACTGTGAGCGCCACATCACAAAGGACGGAGCAATGACAATAACATTTTAAAACTTAATAATGTAGATGCTTTGCACTGGGCAAAAAATAATGTGATCAGGCTGTATTTTGGCCTTCACAGGAACAAGGACCTTGTTCTGCGAGCTAGTCTTAGCCTCTCGGTCTGATGGAGAGGGGGAGCGAGTACGATGACTGGGCCACTCTTCACCAATCAGAGAGGTGCGTAGAGACACACGGTTGAGCTGCTGGATGTAGAGGAAGAGGAGGAACTGCAGTGTGTCCACAGACAACTGGAATGAACAGGAGAAAAAGAAACAAGGGGTGAATATCAATGTCTCGTCAAATGTGAGAGCAGGGTTGCAGCAACATGAACCTCAGCCTGGGGCAAAACACAACAATACAATGAGCAGCACACCCTCATGATAGAGTCAGACCTGACAGTTAACGGAGACGATGAGCTAGTATTACATTCTTAGGTAAACTGACCTATTCTTTAACTACATTTTACTCCATACTGTCTTTTTTTTTTTTTTTTT
>JAGRRF010012888.1:2129733-2148587 GCA_019097615.1 Morone chrysops
AGCCAATGATCGGGTTGGTGTGCGGACGCCTTTACAGGCCAGACTCACATCCAGCAGAGCAGCGTGCCAGCTGAACAGTGGTCCCGTCTCACACCAGTCATGTTCTTCAGTCTGTTACATGTTGAGCATTTAATATGATATCATTCAGGGTTCCCATTAGTTGAAAAAATGTTTTCCAGGAAACTTTTAACAATTAAGACAATGCTATTTAAATGGATGTGAAGAGTGACATTTGGGTGCTAGAAATCTGCCTCAAGATATCCTGATTTTAACCTGAAGTCTGGCTTCACTTATTCAGTTCAACTAGATCAATTTCAGCAATTCATTTGACTTATTCTCTGATAGTCGGCATTGTAGGCAACACAAAAGCAAAAGTGTTAAAGAGTAACTTTTAGGGTTGAGCGAGTACTAGGCTTAAAGCTGCAGAAGAAACCTTTATAAAAATAGCTTTTTTTCATATTCACTGAAACTTTCACTATATCCTGTCAGTAGTACATGAGACAGATTATCTGTGAAAAAATCTGGTTCCTCTGCTCTTCTCAGTGCTATTTACAACCAACCAACCAATCAGAGACAAGAAGGTAGTTGATTGTTGAGTCTCACTGCGAATTCAAGCTACCAACCCAAAGCCAACCCCATGACAATCTGCAATGAATTCTAAATGTTAGCAACTGGAGCTTTAATGTACAAAGTCCCAACTCGATGTACGACTCCCATTTATGTCCAATTTATTTAAGCCCCACCCATTCCAAATACTGCTACAGATACAGATAATTTAGTTGGTTGAACATAATGCTAAAGAGGTTAGTGTAGATGCTGCTAGCATCAGTTCTATCAGAACTGAACTTCTTCGTCGAAGGAAGAGCAAAGAATGGCACTGAGGACTTTTCTTGATAGAAAGATGTTTCCACTCTTTTCCAGACTGACTTTGTTGGTCTGATTGGGTGAAGGTCGCCTGTGATAGACAGTGATAGACAGGTGGTTCATCCAAGTGCCTGCCCTTTTCCACAGGGCAGTTTCCAAAAAAACACTTCCCAGATGGTTCTGTGTAACCAACCATCTGGCACAGTCAGGTAAATAATTTCTGCCATTTAGGATAAGTGATACTGTATATTCTACACACCAACTAAATGGCTGAGGATTTGTAATGTGGCAACATCACAAAAATAATGTCAGATGGGGCAGGAGTCAACAGATTTTAAATAAAATAAAGAAACCATAAAATGATTACCAAAACTGTAATCTAATTAAAACATCCATGAGAAGTCAGAGGACGCGGTTGCAGATAGGTTGCCAAGTTTCCATATCTTAAGAATTACTTAGTTACACCCAAAACAACAAAAAATAGACCCCACTTGTAATAGATGTATGATATTTTAAAGGTGCAATGTGTAACCTGTAGGAGGATCTATTGTCAGAAATGGCATATAATATTCACAGGTATGTTTTCATTAGTGTATAATCACCTGAATATGAGAATTGTTGTGTTTGTTACCTTAGAATAAGCTGTTTTTATCTACAGATTGCCTTCCATGGAGTCCACCATGTTAAATTGTTAAGTTAAATTGTGTTTCTACAGTGTTTTCTACACTGGCTCCTCTGGTGTTCGTATTTTTTGTGCATTTTGTGACCACTGTAGTTCTTTCTTTGTGCTTGGAAGGGGAGGTGGAAGCGTCTGAGCTGCGACCTGCAATTACGTTGCTAGAAGCAACTACACACTGGACCTTTAGCGGATCGAGGGTAATTAATTGCCAAAAAAAGGCTGCTTTAAAGGATAATAATATTATGAATCCTTGTAATCCTTCCAGTATAACCATTTATCAACTCATGCAAAACTGCAAAACTCAGACCTGTAATTGACAGCCCGTTAAAATGAGTTAAAAAAATAAACACACAGATGCACATGATCCTACAGCAATGTCCTAAAATAGCCGGCTAAATTCTATGGCTAGTGTTTGCTACGGTTTGCAGATGAATGCCATTAGTAGCACTTTTAGCCTCAGTGTTTTTGCCAAGTATCAGGGGAGGTCTCTCTCTGTCTGTCTCATCAGTGTGTATGGAAAACAGCGAGCCACAATGGTCCCCTGTCCACATCAATGCACTACCCCCTCTAAAAGCACCACACCAGGGGCTTCAAAGGCGAGACTAAATGGGACATCACAACTCAACACAAACAAAAACTCCAAGAATTGACTTGAACGCTGTTCACTTACAGCCTGTGTGCACAAAACTCACTCACAGGCGCATAAACATACTTGTAAACTTTATTTAACCCATGCAAGGATGCATTTGCATGTGCTCACACTAAAGCTCACATACTCCCGGAGTAGAATACCTTGTAGTCATGCAGTATCACAGACAAAACACACACACACACACACACACACACATACACACACACACCCTTCCCCCCAGCTTCTCTCAAATGAATACTTTTTGTTTTTTAAAACAAGCGTTTATGTTAAATGAATAATTTCTGGCTTAAATTATACATTTTTCCCTTGCGGTCCACAACCAAAATTACACAGAGTCCCAGCTATTTTCTCCCTGTTTGAATTGTGTCCTGCATTCTTGTGTCCCAGCGGTGTATTTAAAGTCCCCGCCGAGTACCACGGCCTTTCTTTAATTAGCTAAGCCCAGTAATTAACTGGGAGATATTGTTTATTTCAATTATAAGGGTCTGAAGGCTTTTATAGAATGGATGGGAGCAGACCTGTACTTTACGGCTTTAGTCAGCGAACAGTTAACAGTGGTCAGTGAGAGAGAGAGACAGAGAGACAGAGAGAGAGGGGGTAGACAGAGCATTGTTGCAGTGCCACGTCTAACAGGCCACAAAGGGTCACTGCTGCAGACCATGCCAGCACACTACTGGACTGAGACTGGACTGACATTTCTCTGTAGATCACTTTTTAGTTTATCTTAAAGGATAACTCTGGTTCATCAAAATCTGGGTCTTATTTTTGTAGTTTTTGCCATTATTCCTATTGTTAAAAATAATACTGAGCCCACCAAGATAATTGCTGAGAGAAGACAGGGAAAGAAACAACAGCTGTCAGATAATCATAAATGGCTTTAAAGGGGTACTGGATGGTCAAAATTGAAATCCTGACTTGAATTCCAATAGGTCAGAATCCAAAAAATGCTAAATCTTACAATTCCCATCATGCCTGAATAGCATAATTTGTTGACTCTCCCTGTCTGGTACATGCCTCTGTCTTTTTGCAGTAGCTAAGCCTGTAGATACTTGTCTTGGGAACCGATGGTTGGTCAGGTGCTAGTTCACCTCCTGGACACTGCTGAGGTGCCCTTAAACAAGGGACAAAACCCCTAACTGCTCCTGTGGTGCCGCTATGTGGCAGCTCATCACTCCACCATTTCTCCACATTTGCCTGTTTGTCTATAAGCCCTGTGTGTGTGATTGCATTTCAGGCTTATGTGTGTGTAACAAATTGGGGATTAATAAAGTAGATCTTCTTCTTTAAAACTCTTGCCACCAGATTGTAATTTTAACCCACTGAATAATGTTTCCAAATGTGGAGGAGAAACTATGGTGGCCCTATTGGAGCCATTGATTTGTCCCATTTGTCTGGGCACCCGTAGAAACAAACAAATATGGCCGCCTCCATGGAAGACGATCCGCTCCCTTTGTAGATAAAAACAGCTCATTCTAAGGTAACAAAAACACAATTCCTACATTCAGGTGATTATACACTAATGAAAACCTACTTATGAATATTATATTCCATTTCTGCCAACAAATCCTCCTAAATTTTACACACTGGACCTTTAAGAATAAGGAGTATTCCCCATAAGGAGTCAACTAAACTTTGTGTGTGAGTGCCCCTTTAAAGAACAACCAGCCTAGCCAGTGGTGTTTGGAAGAGAAAATGAATCCGAATGGCAATTACCCAAACTATCCATTGTAAAAATTGATCTGCTGTACTTGTGGTAGTTGTGTGCAATGAGGGGTCGTTGCCAATGTTCTGGGCGTGCTCCCTCTCAGATTTACCTCAGAATAAAGTGGTTTAGATCATCTGTTGGCTTGTTTACAACCTGTCATTTTGCCCCATCAGACTTGTTGTTGTGCAACAGGCCATGAGATCCCTATTTTAAAGTAAACATAAAAGTATAAAGCTGAGGATGAAACTAGCTAAATGGATTTTCGCAATGTGGAAACTTTCATTTATGGCTTTTTACTGCTCAGTGAAGCATTTAAAATGACAAAGTAACTGTTAATAAAAACTTGTAAACACTTAATAAAGTATGCCTTATTAGAACCTCTCTCTGCCATTGTTTAAGCAGCGTTTCAGCAGAGAGGAGCACACCCTGAAATTACGGCATGACAGATTTTCATCAAGAGGAGTTCCTCAGGGTGTAATGACGGACGATAGGGGTGAGTCAGGCTTATAGGGTTTACCTCAGTGAGTGCCAGGGGTGGAACCTGGAACCAGTTTGGAAGAAGCCCCCACATGCGTGCACAGGCTGCTGCGACCATTAAGACTTATTCTAGCATGGGACAATGGGATTACTGTGTGTACACGTGTATTTGTGGGTGTGTGTGTGTGTGTGTGTGTGTGTGTGCGCATACAGGCATCCATGCGTGCAGGCCTGCGCGAGTGTCGATGAGAGGAGTCAGAGACATCAGTGTGTGTTTGTGTATGGATTTGCGTTTGTGTGGATGGGCACACTCAGACATGAGCCAAGCCACCAGCCGGCCACATAAAAGCATGTCTCTGGGAGGTGGAATTTTAATGTGGAAATGGGAACAATGATTTCTACTTTTAAATGTGGACAAGAAGCAGAGCCCATTGAACAGCAGACCAAAAATGATGGATCAATTATTAATACATTTACTGTCACACTGTGAGCGTGTGAGTGTGTGTGTGGGCGGTGCTTGCATGCAAAGCCGCTACATGTACATGTCCACTTCTCTGTGTGCTGTCATGTGTCCTCTGTGAGTTTGTGTTTGCCTGCTTATTCACGCGTTTGCTTCCACCCAGTTTGGCATTAGCAAACTTGTTATGTCTTATTTTCAGACATGCGGATGCTGCGTGCTGAAGATAGCCAGTCGAAAGAGCTTCTTTGTGCATATGTGTGTGTGTGTGTGTGTGTGAAAGAGAAAGAGAGAGAAAAAGCAAGAAAAACGAGAGGAGGAAGAGCTCAGTGTTTTCCTCTCTGTCATAAAATTATCTGAGTATTTTATTCCATCTCTTTAAAAATACGTTTCATTATATCTTCCTTCACAGAGATCACAGAAACAAAACCCTTTAGCATGTGGAATTCATGTTGTCACATGTGTGATATTTTATTCCACATGTGAGATACAATAACCGTCGAAAAACCTCGTTTCAAATGTGATATAACCAGGGCAGATCAAAAGGGGTGGCAGCAGTTGAAGCTTTCACACCTAAAATAATGCATGGCTTCCCCAGTCTTTTTTCAAATTAATTAATTATTTTACAGTAACTAAGATTAATTTTTAAAATAACATGTTAAAAAAGAGAAATTATTATTAGAATGATGTTTTATGGCCACATTTTAGATTAAGTGATAGGTTAAAGTTCAATGAATAAAGTGAATATTCACCAATGAATAATTCCACCTATAGATATTTCTATTCAATGCTTCATTATTCAATTATTGTTCCACAATATGTTTTTGAGTCTATGAGAGCTTTTCCAAGCAAATATTGATATATGTGATATCTATGTATATATATATATATATATATATATATATATATTGATTAAATCAGCATACACTTCTTCCATCCCTTAAAGTCTCCATGACACCCTCTGGACACCCCATCAATGTTTCTCTAGATCCAACTTACATTTAATTTGCAAAATATTTGAAAATGCCATTTGCCTGTATCCTGTGAATTTATGAAATGTTTAATGTCTGAAAACCACATGTGAATATAGATTTTTCACATGTGAAATTGTGCTTTAAATATGATTATTATGTAAAAAGTGCTTCTTGTGATGTGCTATCTTTCTTCTTATTCTTAGAGTTTATATGTCGATATTTTCCTCACATAAATTTGACATTGCATACTGTAACTAAGCTTTCATGTTAAAAAAGGAAATGTCCATGTGTAGCAGATGAACTAAAACTACTGTTATATATAGCTATCTGTTTTGGTTTGTGTTCCTAAATGTTGCTGTGGTGGTCTTAGGATGCTCTGAGATTGCCCTGCGGGGTCCAGTCCATTCTGTTCATAGTGGATTAAATGATACTCCCCCCTGTATGACCAGATAATTAAGAACACAGCTCGGCCTGACTGCAATCACAGATATAACTGAGATATAAACACAGTGGAAGAGAACAAAAAGAGGGAATGCATAGACAGACAGAAAGAGAGATCAGAGGGGTCTGCGGAGAGGAGAAATCTGAAGAGGGGAAGAGATGGGGGGGAGGGGGAGAGTGAGGAACAAGGGGACAAACAGAAAGAGAGAGAGAGAGAGAGGGAGAGAGAGAGAGAGAGAGAGAGAGAGAGAGAGAGACTTCTCAGGACCCGTCTGGATCTCATTTAGAGGATAGTAATGCGATTAGCTTTGTTTAGTTTTCACAGCTCCAGCCAGTCCCCATGAAAGACCTCTGAGAGTGTGTGAGGGTGTGTGAGAGTGTCGTGGAGGGTGAACGAGTAGGTGAAGTGTATATTTTGTCTTGTGTTTGCATGCCTTTTATTCTTCTTAAAGAGATTAAATTTAGTTCAGATCAAGAGTGATACTTACATGTGATGGCGATGCAGAACCACAGAAATACAAATACCTGCTAATTAATCATAAACAAGCCTTTAGACATAAAAAGCTCTTTTCTGTCTGTAATTGTGGATGATTGTATGGTTGGCTGTTGCACTGACAGATACAAAATACACAAAATATTAGATACAGCTAAAATACAATTTATTTAACCAATCCAAAGGGAGCATTTGTTGCAGGACTACGTCCATGATTTTGTGTCCTTAACCCTCAGACATGTTTAATGACAATGTGGTTGACAGTTATTCTGAGCAGCTAACAGGGCATTGTTTTTAGCAAAGAAAAGGCTGTTTAGATTTTCATTTTAAATGTTAATTTAAGCACAAATTAAGTTCCATTCACCTCTATTATATTTGGGTGGCAACAAAAGCTCCACATGCAGCCCTGTCTTCTAGACATGATGTTTATATATACTACTAGATTGCACTGTAAAACCAGAAACGCTCATATAACTCAAATAATTGTTGAAACTGATTACATTAAAAAAAGAAAAACTAACTAAATAAACATTTTTGATGAAGCAGTTTAAGTAATTTTAAGCAAGAATTAATTTAATTTTGTTATTTTTATTTACTTTATATACTGTGAAAACAAAATACTTACTACTACACAACTAATTTAGTGTCACTTTTTTAACCTAAAAAAATGTGTTTCTGTTACAAATTTTGATGGAATCAGTTTCAACAATTTCTTTTAGTTAAATGAACTTATCTAGCTTTACAGTGAGCAACAGCAAATGTGTTTTTAGAGAAAAGTAATGCCAAACGGATTACATTTTCTATTAACATAATAAGGAAATGTTGATAATTAACGTATTTGGAAAGTCACAAAAATTTTGATATTGAACGAATCAGTAAAATGTTCACTGACAACGTGTTTCATTTGTTTTCCGCCAAACTCTTGCAAAACGATCCATCCATACCATTATTTAACTGTGAGCAGAGACTTGAAACATAAGATTTTTTATTATAAATGGAGTCTGGACTCGATCTCCAACAGCGTTACATAAATTTAGTTTTTCAAACAATGAAAAAACATTTGTGATATATAAATGTAATTTCTAGGAGGCAGGGTTGACACATGCAGGTGGATGTGTATCTGAAACTGTAGCACGGATGTCTTCTCAGGTTGTTTTCTTTTTTCAGGATAACATAACTTTGACATAGAAATAAAGGTAGTCAGTTGCTCATTGTGATGGATATATTAAGTCTTAGAATTACTTTAAACTCAAAACTTATGGTATCCTTTGAAAATGGCTTAAAATAATATTACGAAAAGTGTTTGTTGTTCACAGTTAGTAATGTTTTCCATAAATTATGTTTAACTTAATTTTGTCCTCATAATTAAGAAACATTTTCGATGAACATGTCAGAAAAGTTGCTAAATGTAAGAATGTATGTGCAAAATCATTCAATTCATTTGTGTACACCATGCAGAGCTTTATACACATTAGGTATAATTAGAAGCAAGAACAGGTAGTTTAAGGGGTAAGTAAAAATGGATGTCTAAGAAATTAAAGTAGGCAATAGATCTAATTTAACTGGGCAGGTTGTTCCAATCAGATGGAGCTTTAAATCTAAAGGCACCTCTCCCAGTTTCTTTCGAGGTTCTAGGGATGAAGAAAGAAGAAAACTCAGTATGCCTTACACTATATGATGCCCTATATGGAATTAAAAGTAATAAGGAAAATGAATGAATTAATTAATTTAAATCAGCTCTTGCAAGACAACATCCACTCATAGCAACTAAAGCATGATTAACATTTTTTATGGTTACGTGCAGCTCATGGTTAATGTTAAGGAAACATTGTGACTTGAAGCTTGAGACAGGACATTTAACCGAAACCAGGATCTTTCCCTAACCTTTACCCTCGCCTACACCTAACCACATGTAGGACTCAGGACCCAGTCACTGGTGCCAAAGTCTTAATTTCTTTGAGACAGGATTGAAAATGTCCTTCGTAGTTTCCATTCAGAATTAGATGCAGTGAGGCAAAGAAAAACACTGCCAGGGCGGTTTTAGAGAAATATTGTTCAAGACATTTAGAATTTTTTAAGTGGTTTTAAAAATTTGATTGCCAGGTTAAATGATAGTCTGGCATAATTTTCTGACATTAATTATCTAACAGAGGGTATGGGTACCAGCTAACAGAATATAAAGGTATATCTGCGTTGTTCTTTTTTATTTTATTCTCTTTTTTCTTCTTTTTTATTTTATGTTAAGATGAATACAGACTTTGTTCTCTCTGTCTAGGCATCATCAAGGTGGGAAGGTGGAACCCTCTGCCCATCCACTTCTTGACTGATGCACCAGAGGCCACAGTTGCTGACATGTTGTTGGAGGTCTACCACATGGTCACGCTACGCATCCAACTACAAAGGTCAGATTGAGTTTTAAAAGTGAGATGTCACAGGTTACAGTTGTCCAGACATATCTGGATGGAATTTGTTGGAATCATTAATTCATTAGAGTTCACAGGAAATAGTCTGGGGCATTTCAGAAATTAGAAATGTTTGCATCCTAAATCAGTGACTCTCTGCTCCCCAATGCTCTTCCGTTGAATATGAAAAACAACATCTGAAAGACTGCATGTCCATATTTTATGGACACAGTGAGGCTTTTAAACACTGTGTGCGGTTGCTCTGAATCAGGTCCGCTGGGCGGCTGATGTCATTGCAGCTGATTGCAGTTCAAGAATTTACCATATCTATCAAATTTGAAAGCAGCAATATTGAAACACTAAAGCTCCAGTTAAACAACCCGGTGGGGATTTATCTATTATCTGTCTCCGTCGGGGAGAGTCCGTGTGCCAGGAACTTCTCGTTCCCTCGAAGAAGTGAAGCAGGATCTTGATGGACAGATAAAAACAGATAAACTCCAGATGAGAGGATTATTATTGTTATTGTCTTGGCACATACCAGCCAGGTTTGTTTACGTGTTTATGTGTGTGTATCCATGGCAATGGCTGAGCTCTGGCACACTTTGTGCTCAGTGCCGACATGATTTATTTGAGGTTCAAATTAAATGAAAATAGGAAGATTGTGGGATGGTACTGTAGGTCTGTACAGTAAGTGGTGGTTTCGTGTGAGGTAATACAGGATGTTTGATAGACCAGTGAAGTTAGGGGTTAATTTGGGGTTAAAGGAACATTTGACATAATTGGGAATTATGTATATTCGCTTTCTTGCTAAGAGTTAGATGAGAAATTTGCACTAATGTGATGTCTGCACCGTAACTATGAAGTTACAGCTAGCAGCCGGTTAGCTTACCTTAGCATAAAGACTGGAAAGGGGTGGAAACAGCTAGCCTGGCACTAAAGCTCAACAAGTGTCATTTGTTTAATACGTACAAAAAGCAACAAGTTGTGGTTTTAGGGTCAGGGTTATGTGTCTGACCAGGAAATGTTGCCAAGCAACCTGAGGACACTTCAGGAAGTCTCAGCCAAAACTCTGGCAAAAAATGATAATGATAAATCATAGGATTAGGTTATAGTTGTTGTTATTTGTTTGATTTCTTGGTATGTAACTATAGGCCTTTTTCACAGCAGCCATTTTGACAGGAAATAATAGGGTAAACACAGGTGTTACCAATGATACTAATTAAGGTCCTGGTTATGTTCAGCTCAAACAGAGTCAGGTTGCTGCTATTGGCTCACTAGAAAGGCTCTGATACACTAAATGGAACAGAACCTTAATTTGTATCATTGGTAACACCTGTGTTTACTCTACTATTTCATGTCAAAATGGCTGCTGTAGAAAAGGTATATTGTAAGGGATTATAACTATTAAATAAAGAGTATAGAACTAGGCCTAAAAACCTTTTTTTCCCCCCATTTTTGTTATGATAAGGTTGGACTTTGGACGAGAGTGGTATTGGTGATGAATATGGTGTGGTGGTTATCCAAAAGATCCGAGATAACGCTGTAAAACAATTCTCAAGTTTATTCTTAGTCCTTTTGTGTCTCAGCTTCTTACCTAAAGATGTAACTGAAACCCTGTGTGGATTGTCTTGTCATAGTTTTTCCAAGCTGGAGGACCTGCCCTGTGAACAGTGGAACCACGCGACTGT
The DNA here is from genome assembly GCA_019097615.1 of Morone chrysops. Classification (NCBI taxonomy): domain Eukaryota; kingdom Metazoa; phylum Chordata; class Actinopteri; family Moronidae; genus Morone; species Morone chrysops. The sequence continues at coordinate 2,140,566 of JAGRRF010012888.1, forward strand.
CAGAAACGCTCTCAAAGAACTTTTGAAGGAAATGAACCAAAGCACTCTGGCCAAAGAGTGTCCCCTCTCACAGGTAACATCTGGCTCTAGCTACACAATATCCCCAAGCTCACCTTCACATCAAAATCACAGCCCGTATCAGAAACTTCAATAATCCTTTATATTTACTCTGTACGATGTTCCTTACATGTGATTTCAGTCTATTTCACTGACTAGAGCATCAGGTGCTCTTGCTAATGACTAAAATCAGTTTCAATTAGAATCTTAGAACTAATCCTACATGCATTGTATTGATTATTGTTACATTTAATCAAACTTAACCCAAAAAATTAAGAACTGTCTCCTCATTTGTGTCAAACTCCCCAGCTGCATGTTTAGCCCTCTATCTTGGTCTCAGAATGACTGGTGTATGAGATTTCTGTCTATGTGTCTGTGTGTGCATACTGTGTTTAAATGGAGCCCTGGTGGGAGTGTTGATCACGGCATCAATTGCAAGCATGTGTGTGTGAGGCTGGAGATTCCCTCTCTGCACTGTACTGGCTCGAGTTTCCATGGGTGGCTTCCAATCATGATTAATGTTTGCCTATTTCTATTGTGTGTGTGTGTGTGTGTTTATGCGAGCATGCCATGTGGTAGTTGCGTGAGTGTAAGCATTTCATATTATGTTGGTTATTAATTATCTTTCCACTGTCTTTCTCTCTCAGAGTATGATTTCCTCCATAGTGAATAGTTCCTACTATGCCAATGTCTCCACTGCCAAATGCCAGGAGTTTGGTCGTTGGTACAAGAAATATAAGAAAATCAAAGGTGAGCTGCACATTAGACAGTGGTCCAACTTCCATGAATGCTCTTACAGTAGACCAGTGGTTCCCAACCCTACAGGCTGGGACTCAAACAAAGGGCTCCAAAATTATGAAAATCATAAAAAAGCTAAACTTTGCTTTTTCTTGGGGTATATTGTAGTTTTACCTCTAAATATGAGATCTGTGAAAAGAAAATCCCCTTTTAACTGATATATATACAAAATTCACTCACACTAGTACGGAAAATTCATGAAAACCATATTTGCCAGTCTTTCCAGCAGTCACCAATGCTGGTTTGGACAAAATAAACCCTTAACTGAAAAAGTTAGATGCGAAAATATTTGCAAAATGTCTACATTGACGGCAACGTAAGCTGATCCTTGCGGACAAATGCACCGTCAAAGTACGTCTACTAAAAGTTGTGGTTTTTGCCACTGACAGGCTCTGATTGTTACTCTCAGTGTCTGACAACATTATGGAAAGGAAGAGATAGACCTTTTCTTTAACCAGAAACAGCCGTAATATCATAAAGTAAACCAAAGAAACACATTTAACTGTGCAGAATATAATTCAAGCATGGTATAGCTTAATGATATATGATACATCAATTCAGTGCTGCATTGGTACTTTCAACTGGTGATATCCGACACTGGACTATAAATTAATATTAACTTATGCTGTAGGCATCTATGACGGGACTTCCGTTAACTTCTTGCATCAACTATAAATCAAGCTTCAGATATGCAACCAGTGATGAAGGGTAGAAGTAAACATAAAGAAATTATGAACTGACCAATGCAGTAACATGGTCCTTTGACCTTTCTCAAATATATCATCTGTAATGACTCTTCTCCACACAAATGTGTAAACGTGTACAAAACAAGTGCTCACTGCTCTCTGATTGGCTGCAGCACATGTCAGTCATGGCTAGAAGCTTAGGCAGATAGGTGTAGAGTGTTGGACCATTTGTCTTAGCACCATTCAAACTCAACTGGACAAGCAGAGGTTTTTCCTTACAATGAATATTTCTTTTCTGAATGTGCAGTTCTAAATAAATCCATTTTGGTTACGAGCCTCAAAGTTAACTCTTTGCCTTGGAAACAGCCGTTTTGCTGATGTTTTATTCTTTGTTTTGTTGAGCAGTGGATTACCTGGAGAAGATGTGGTCAGGACGAGATGCTACTGACATCAAAAGTGAGGAATCTTACCTGTCTTTCTGACACTTTGCCAATGTAAAGGTGTTTTGTTTGACCACACTGACTGTCCCTTCTCCTCTCCAGTAGAGAGAGACAACATGGCAGACTTCTGTGTGCTGGGTCAGAGACCTCCTCCTCACTTGGCTGGCCTGGCCCATCTCAGTCACCTGGGAGCCGGCAGTCCCCTCCTCAAGGCGGGATCTGGAGATCCGCAGGCACCCTCCCAACCACCTCAGCAGCCTCCTCCTCCCCAACAACAGCCCTCGCCCCATGGCCCCCTCCACCACAGTCCTCCTCTCCGTACAGGCCAGGTGCCTCCCCCACCCCCACCCCCGCCTGGCGCCCTGCAACCCCTGCTGGGGCCAGGTGGGCTGCTCTCTCCCCAACTCTCCCCACAGCTGGTACGTCAACAGCTCGCCATGGCCCACCTCATCAACCAGCAACTAGCCGTTAGCCGCCTGCTGGCCCATCAGCATCCCCAGTCCCTCAACCAGCAGTTCCTCAACCACCCGCCCATCCCTCGGGGTTCATCCAAAGCTGGCGACCACCCTGGGAGCAACCCCTCGGCCGCTGAGGTCTCCTCTGAAATCTACCAGCAGGTCAGAGACGAGCTGAAGAGAGCTAGTGTCTCCCAGGCCGTGTTCGCCCGTGTGGCTTTCAACCGCACACAGGTAGGAAAACAGGACAGATTGTGGTCAAGAAGGTTAGGAGAAAGTGTAGTTGGGAAAGTGTGGTGGTGCAATGATCAGAGGAAGAGGATGAGCAAAGTGATGCTTCAAGGAAGGGAGAGGGTAGTTTCAGATGGCACAATAAGTTGAGGATGGAGATGGAGAAAATCTGAAAATGTATATATTGCATCCTGTGGTGGCATTGTGTTAGGCAAGACCAAAATATCCCTCTACTGCTTATTAAGCTACATGTTTTCAGACCAAACGGATCATAAGTCTCATTCCCTACGAAATATCAGGTGAGAGGAGATAATTGCCGTGTTTGATAGAAATAAATGGAAACTGACGTCACTGAGACTATAATTTTTCAGGCAGGGTCGGGCTAATTTTGTGGTCACCCACCTTGTGGTATTTTCAGTGGGATTAGCAGTAGCGTGGCAGGGTAGCTTGCTGGGTCATTGAGTCTCCTTCCCCGCCCTCGCAGCAGCACAAACACCTGATGCATTCAGGGTGAGCTGAACTGGTTACTACACGCCCCATTAGATCAATGTAATGGGAGGTAGCTCATGGAACTACTGGTATAGGGGCCAGGTGTGTTTCAGTGAGTTTTGCATTTGTGTGTCTGTGTATGAGTATATGTATTTGTATGCTAATACTGCATATCTAAGGTTTTCAGTTTTTACCTAAAATAAAATGCATTCTTTTACGTTAATATGAACTGATTTTAGTACAACCTAAGTTGAGGTACTTTATTATTTTCTTGTACTTTTTACTTCACTGCATTAATTTGACAGTTTATTGGTCAAAATGGTTTGTGCCCCAAAAATGTAACCAATTTTGTATTAATCACAATAAAAACCGTGGGCCCAATTCTCAAGCCAAGCAACAACAAATACCCAATCATCCCTGTTTAGAAGAAAACATAAAAGCATGCATTTGGATAATCCACTTCAATCCAAATCTGGAATAGAGGAAAGATAAAGAGGAATAGAGGTTTGGACTGATTATGGAGACATTGTAAAGCAATAACACATCCTTCTTCACAAAGTTCATAGTGCAAATGTGTGTCTTTATTGTCCAGGGCTTGCTCTCAGAGATCCTGCGAAAGGAGGAGGACCCTCGCACAGCCTCACAGTCTCTGCTGGTGAATCTTAAAGCAATGCAGAACTTCCTCAACCTGCCTGAGAGTGAAAGAGACCGGATCTACCAGGAGGAGAGAGAGCGCACCATGAACCCTTCAGTTGGCCTTCCTGCCTCCAACTCTTCCAACCCCACTGCTCCACGCCTCTCGCAGGTTAGTGTAGTGTAGCTAGTAGGGCCCACAGTCTGTTATCACTTAGATATTTCTATGAAAGGAAGGAGGAAAACAGTGAGATTTGTACGAGGGATGCATGTAATCCAGCCTAGAAAAGAATTGACTCATCCTAAATCCATCCTATATATATATATATATATATATATATATATATATATATATAGACAGAGACAGAGACACAGAGACAGAGACAGAGAGAGAGAGAGAGAGAGAGAGAGCGCAATGCTAGAGTGGAATTCAGTTCCCAATCATTTTACACAACAAAATAATATACATGGTTTACTAATACTAAAAGAGCACTACTTAAAAGGAAACTAGGTAATTAATAAGTACTCTTTGGTGTGAGAGGGTCTCACGGGTAATCTGGTGAAATGTTGATACTTACTACTGATACTAATTGTTTTAGTTTTTTGTGTTTTGTGTAAAGAGTGCGTTAATTCTTATTGTTTTATCTACAGTATATGTGTGTTACGATGTGTTATGTCAGTGTACTGTATTGAGTAATGTGAGTGTGTGTATTTATATATTATTTCATCATGTAAATGTTATGCAAAGGCTAATGGGGATCTTAATAAACAAACAAGCAAACTAACATACATTAAATAACTAGTTATACCTGATAATGTTGCCAACTAACCAGCTAGACGAGTGATGTAGATTAGCTAGCTAGTTAGCTTGCGTTTTGCTAAGATTAGCTAACTTAGTTATATATATAAGGGGCAGGATTTAGGAAGGGTCATTTGGAACCTCTCAGTTCACTTTTGATGTCCAATGGGAATTATCTGGATGCAATTGGATAGACCTACAACAAACCAGAGCAACGTGTGATGAAGCTTAGATGGTAAATGAAACTTACCAAATTCAAAATAAAGTACGGCAAACACATCAGGTTCTTCTTCAAAATATTCAGTCCAGTCTGTTTAATACTGGTGTAATAGTGGATTCAACAAAAACAGTGGCAGCCATCTTAGTTGTTTGCCTCAACATCCAATAAGGTCATATTATATAAAATTGATTGTGGTTGGTCCGACCTGATTCAGGACTGGTGGAAATTTGTCTGCACAGGAGGGGGCGAGCAAATTTAGCATGATCTCAGAGTTACATCTAGGTTAGCAGGATACATGTAATAACTGCAGTGCAAGCATTTGATTGTAACATGCCATGTGTCTTGTGTGTGTGTGCATAGAAAGTGTGGGAGAGGAGTTTGGATGACCAGATAACCCCTGATACCTGGGCCTCCATCTGGAAGAACAAGACTAAGATCTCCAACTCGGTGAGTTATCTACAATCTTTAACTTGCCCCTGCAAAGTAGACAGCAGCACGTCATGTTCTATGTCTAAAAACTTACTGCATGCATTTTTATCTTAAACAAATTCCATTTATAATGGAAAAACCACTTCAAAGCTATCATAGGAGCATATTGTAAACATAAAGGACGTTATACAGTATTTGGACATTTCTTTCCATGTGTGCAGAACAATTTAGCAACATCAGTGATAAGACTTTCTCTCTGATGTCAGGGCAAATGGCCATTTGAATTTGTGCCTATTCTTATTATGTCTATGTAGAATTATCTCAGCATCGTTTACACTGAGGGAATGTAAGCTAGCTGGTCTGTACATGTCTTGTGGATGACTTCAAACACTGTGTATACAAGCTTTCTGAGAACCAATACATGTTCATTCAAACAGAAACAACAAAGAAAGACAAAAGAGAAGGACTTAATGACTTTGATCTGTAAACAAAATTCATGTGGAGACGTGCGCTGCAGATGTGCAGCTGATGCTCATACAGGGAACACTGCATGTCTGTTCCTAGAGCAACTTGGCCTGATCATCAGCTGATAACCTTTCCTCATATGTATACACACTATTTGCTCTTGTGGAGAAATCTCTGAGGCCACTCAAAAGGGACTTTCATTTCTGCTTAGTGTGTGTTACATTATGTCTTGATTCTCTCTCCCAGCCGAAGCCACCGGGCCCAGCCCCTGACCTCCCGCTGAAGCTGGAGTCGCTGGTTAACATTACGTCGGGTATCTACGACGAAATTCAGCAGGAGATGAAGAGAGCCAAGGTGTCCCAAGCCCTGTTCGCAAAGGTGGCCGCCAACAAGAGCCAGGTGAGGGAATCACTGGGAGAACAGAAGCCATTAAAGGTCAAATCCAACATGGCGGCGTCTGCAGATAGAAACAGCTTATTCTAAGGTTACAAACAATTCCTGATTATACACTAATGAAAACATGCCTATGCATATTATATTCCATTTCTGACAATAGATCCTCCTAAATGTTACAAACTGGACCTTTAAGTTGTTCTGTTTTGGACCAATTAGATCTTTAACTTAGGAATGAAGTAGCATTTTTTAGCACAAGAAGATATTTTCTGCTTGATAAATATGTTTATCAAAACAGTTTTGAAAAACTTATGAAAACCTCAGACCTGTGGGAATTCCAGAGCCAAAACATCAAACTGCAGAGACCAAAGTTGGAGCACTGCCTCAAATTGGTGATCTGCCACACTGTACACATAACCAGTCATCAACTGTATCACCTGTCACTTGGCTCATGATGAAAGTTCTCAAACTATTTTGTTTTCTCAGAGCTTTGATAATGATGTACTGCGGCACTATTTGAATGTGCTTTTGTTTTGCCCTAATTTTTAATTAATCTGAAGTTCTATGCCTTGAAACCAGACTTTTTATGGGGAAATTTAATGGGGAAGACATTTGCAGACTTTTTGTATATATGTCTTCATACATGTCTGGTGGGGATCTGTCAGAAAAGAAGAATTAATTGAAAGATCATCATAAAAGAGGACTAATTTCCTACATTCAAGAATTCAAGGTTACTGAATTCATTTATGACTCAGGGTTGTTTAATGGAATTCAGATTGTAGTTCCCTTTATACTACTTGTACAACAAAAAACTGTAATAAGTAAAACTGATTAATAATCCATAAAAATAAAAAATACCATTTTGAATAATGAAGTGCTGAGCATTAATATAAGTTCAAGTAAGTAATGCTAGTAAGCCAGCATGAACAATAACACCAATAAATTAAGCTAACTTAGCTAGCAGGATAACAACTGCATTAATCAACAACAACAAAAAAAAAAATAGATACACACATAAAAACATAGATAAATAGGGATACAAACACTTAATATTTCCTGAAGCACATGGCATCCGTTCTCTAAACTTGACGAGAAGAGACACATGCTTGTTCCCTTCCTCAGGCCAAAGGAGAGGTTGGCTGAGACAGGACCAAGGACTAAATTACAGAAAAAATGTGGAAAAACAAAATCCTCACATCTTAAATACATTTTTAAAGAGAACAAAACACAAGACTCATTGTTAAATGGAGACACTGGAGGAGCTAAATCCCTTCATTTATGGATATAGTTTGAGTTCATTTAGACATAGCCACATGTGCTGCCAGGTGTAAGCGTGAGAAAGGTAATGTGTAGAGAGCGTATGCATCGTGTATATAGTGTGTACACACTTGTGTGTGTGCGGTTAGCGAGGTCCCCCAGGTTGGCGGGTCTGGGGGTGGCTGAGGGTCACGGCTCAGCGCACCCATCTGCTGCAGCTGGCCACAAGGACAGGGAGAGAGGAAAAGAGAGATGATCAGGCTATTAGCGGTGCATGCTGCCCGAGGTGGCTGCTTGAACACAACAGCTGGTGTCACAAACTGAACCAGTCTAGCAGATATAATTGAATCTTTTCCATCTCTCCTTCCCCCATCTTCCTCTCCTGCGTTTACCTCACACCCTGCGCATTTTCAACTTTTCAACTGTTTTTTCCTAAATTTCATTTTGTCTCTCATATTTTTCTTTGTATATATGTTATTTCCCATTGTATTCCTTGATACTTTGACTTGTCTTGGTGCTTTTCATCCTTCTTCCTTACCCAGTGTCATGGCTCATCGGTATGAGGGTGTTGATTCTTTGGTTCCACAGCTGTATAGGGTCCATAAAACGGTTCATAAAACAGAATACAAGTAGGGCCCATGTAAACAGTACCCCCCCCCCCCCCCCCCCC
>JAGRRF010012888.1:2180773-2192413 GCA_019097615.1 Morone chrysops
AACTATACAATTTTTTTCATACACAGATATGCAACGATGATTGCTGGGAAATAATTATATTGATGTTGTCCAATGTCAAGTCTCTATTTTATCACGAGATGAGACGATATGATATATGGTAGCTAGGACCCATCATAATAGTGTGCACTGGGGGTTCTTAAGGTTGTGTTCCATTTAGATCAAACAGTCACGGTGCTGCTACTGTACATGTTGGCTCACTGGAAAGGCTACTCTAAATGGAATGGAGCCTTAATTACTATAATTTGTACACCTGTGTTTACCCTACAATTTCATGTCAAAATGGCTGCTGTAAAAAAGGTCTCTTGTTCTTGCCTTTCCAGTGAGCTAACACTCACAGTAGCATCCCCCTGACTGTTTGACCCAAATGGAATGGAACTATAATATGTATCATTGGTAACACCTGTGTTTACTGTACTATTTCATGTCAAAATGGCTGCTGTGAAAAAGGTGTTTCTTTATTTCCATGTCTTCTTTGTGGATCAGCAGCTGGTGAGGATGTCATAACTTTTGAAACATTGAAAAGTCAGCCAGAGATGCCATTTTCATCCAGCTCATGGAGCTAAGCTTAGAATATGTAGCTAGCTGGCGACAGTTTATAAAATCAGCCAGCCAAGGCCACACTGTAAAAGGTTATTTTTATGGTAAAGCTGTGGTTGCCAGAACTTTACAAAAAGTTTTAAATAACTTTTGTTGAGTTTTAATACATATTTTACCGTATAAATAAAAGTTTTTACCATCAATTAACAGTTTTTGTTATAGCCGATAGTTGCTAGAAGTTTTCTCCTCCCTGGTTACCCTCTCTCTTTCTGTGTGTGTGTGTTTTGACTCCTCCCACTCTCCCTGATTATCTGCTCACCTGTCTGACTGCCCAAACCTGCCAGCCATCAACTCATCAGTCCTGCAGTATATATATATATATATATATGGTTCTCCATCCACTCTCCGCCAGGTTGTTGTCTCTACAAGTCTGGTAGTGACTTTCTTAGCCAGTTAGAGAACTTCAAAAGAAGTTTTTTTCCCTGTTCGTGCTGTGAACTTTAACCTTGTTTTTTCCCATCCCTCAGGATCATCACCTTCATTTCAGCTACCTGCCCACTATCTGCCACGCTGCCTCCATATTCAGTTCCACTGCCTGGGTCTCAGCCATAATCCTCTCACCACTGCCAGCAGGCGCTTCACATCACCATTTTATTCCCTGGTTCTCAGTAAAGCCTGTCTCTGGAGTTTGTATTCTGCCTGTGGGTTCCTCTGTTTAACATAACAGTTTGGCCATATGAAAAACCATATTAATCCTATGACAGTGGTATGACAGCCTATGACTAGTAGTACCTTGCTAGAACGGAAAAACTTAGCTTAGCAGTAACTAAGGGGTATGTAGCAAATGTTTAATGGTTGTTTGATCAACAAAAGCCTATCTCACACAATTGACTGTGTAAGTGTTGAGTGTGTGGTCTGAGTTTAGGCTAACCAGATTATCATGCAGGTAAGGAGAAAATGGAACCAGGTTATCCATTTGCATGTTGATACAGGGATCTCAGTTATTGCAGTCACTGTCTGGGGATGCGGTTTGGCATAGCGCCATACTAACATACTGTACAAATGATGTACACTGCACAACAGTTGCATGGACAGATTCATTCGGTCCCATAATTTCACAGAGTGGGAAAGGGCTTTCTGATACTCCCTCAACAACATGGATTTCCCATTTTGCCAATGGCTAGTGATTTGATATGTCTTTACTGTTTGAACAAAATTTAGATACATTTTGCCCCCTAGAGAATCCTTCTCCAAACTCAATGTAAATACAGCTCTCTATTTCAATAACAGAGGCAGACAGAGAGAGACGGAGTGAGACAGACAGAGAGGGATGGAGGGACTCTGGGGACACAGTTGCGTTTACGTTTGCTGCCATTGAAGTTGTCCAAAGCCTGGCTTTGCTTGCCGCTTAATGGTGCTTAATCACAGAGCTCCTAAAATAGGCCATTATATCAGCACTGAGCTCTAGAATTACACAGAGCCCTCAGGGCCTGAACAACAGAGCTTTTGTTAATAAGCTGCCATTAATCAGATCCATTACGGAAGCCATTGGTCCAACAGGCAGCGCCGCGGTTGATAAATACCTCAAGAATAAAAAACAATTTACTCACCTAGTCTAAACTGCAGTTGATATGCGTACGTGTGTGTGTTACTATGTGTGTGTGTTAACTCAGAGGCTGGGTGGGACAGGAACCATGCAGGCTGACTAAAGACACCCAGAGGACTGGTAGCAGAGCCTTTGTGGAGTAAATATTCCTCGGTGGGTTGAAGATAGAGATTAATACAACGCACTGATTATTACAGAGCTGAAACAGCAAATATCTGCTAACCTCATTTCTGGGACTGTGTTTTTGATTGTGCAGGGTGGAGCTTTTTCCTGTTACTTGATGATGGACACCCATCAGGCGCTCGTTGTCACCACAAAGGCTCCTCTGGGGGCAAACATTGTCCGCGCTAATGGGGGGTTAATCAAATATCTGGCAACCCTGCTCTCACTAACAGCCGCTGAGGCCATGTGAAATTGCTTTTGCACTATAAGCCATCGATCTGCTCTTTTCAATACTTGTAATTAACTGACTGCTAACACAAGTATAAACAATTCAAATGCGTGTTGACTGCAGCATTTTGTGCTTTAACATCGAAGGATGTGATTTCTCAGTTCTCACTGTGCTACATTTTATACTGTCACAAACTTTCACCCACCGTTTCCTCTGTAACTCAGTCGGAGCATCTTGTGCATGCACTCATTACTGCCACTCCTGTTAATCAGTTGTGTCTTTCCCATCAATCTCTCCCTCCTTTCACCCCCCCCATCGTCTCCCCACCCTATCCGTCTCTCTCCAGTCAGCCAGAGACAGACGCGAGGCTTTTCATAGCAGATAAAGCCGCTAATTTCATTAATTATGAACCAATATGTTACAGTGTATGTGTGTATGTGTGTGTGTGTCTGGAGCAATGGGGGGGATTGGAGGGTCCCTTGAACTGGCATCTGGTCCACTCTGGCATCCAGGGAACAAGGGAATAGAAAGGAAGAAGGGAAAGACAGCAGTAGAAGGAAAGGGAGAAAATAAGAGAGGCAAAGAACAAAAAGTGACAGGAAATGGTGCTGCAAGAGGCAAGGATTAGGAAAAAATTTGGAAAAGGACATAAGAGGCCAGAGTAGAGAAAGTCCGAAGGGATAGAAAGTGACAGTAGAGCTGCAACAATTAGTCAGTTAATCAGTTTAGTTGTCAACCAATAAATCAATTGTTTTGAGTCCTTTTTTGTTGAGGCAGACGACCACCCACCCAGAGCCGGGATCTGTCCAAGGTTTCGGGTTCTTAAAAGGAAGTTTTTCCTTGCCGCCATCGCCAAGTGCTTGCTCATGGTGGTACTGTTGGGTCTCTGTAAATAATGCTATAAGGAGTAGACCTGCTTTATTTGAAAAGTGTCCTGAGATAACTTCTGTTATGAATTGGCGCTATACAAAATAAAACTTAGCATAAAAGTTAGCATCAACCAGAAGTGCAAAGTAGTAAAGTGCAAAGTAATTTACAAATGTACAGAACTATGTAAAGAAAAAGTAATAATAACAGAATAGATATATGAATGAATATACCTGCAAGATATTTACATTATGAACAGAATAAATATATACAGCAATAAATTAAGATATTTACAGTATGGGATTGAGACAATTCAGTGAAAGTTCAGGTCCTTCTTGAGTTTCCTCAAGAAGAAGACATGCTGGTGAGCCTTCTTAATCAGGGTTGAGGTGTTCAGGGTCCAAGAGAGGTCCTCAGAGATGTGAACACCCAGAAACTTGAAGTGGGGACACACTCTGAACAGATTGGGTCTGTTAGTTAGAAAGTCCAGTATTTAGTTGCAGAGGGAGGTGTTGATGCCAAGGTTGCTGAGTTTGGTGACCAGACCAGTTGAATGGATGTGCTGTAAGCTTGCGCATCGCCAGATCTAAAAGCAGTGTCACGTGCCTTCAGCAGGAGGCGGACCTCCCGGTTCATCCACGCCTTCTGATTGGGGAACGCTGTGACCTGCTTATGGGTGGTGACACTGTCGATGTTGGTGTATGTAGTCCAGAACAGAGGAGGCATATGTATCAATCATGAAGTCACATCAGAAAGTACTTTTCTTTCCTTGTACATCGTACATCGTCTTGTCGTCGTACAACTGTTAGTATAGAAGTTTATCATATATTCGCCACAAACAGCCAGACATTCTGACATATTACAATATAAGGTGAAAAAAATCGAATTAATGATGACTTTACCTTTCCTAAGTCCCGCCCCTTGTTGCTCTGTGCTCCAATAAGAGTTGTGCAAGCGTCAGTCAGAACCTCAGTCAACTTTCTCTTTTCCTGTACTTAGATATGCTATGTGCTAAGCTAACCTGTGTTGAAAAGACAACATCTATATATACTAGTGCTGTCAAACGATTAAAATATTTAATTGCGATTAATCGCATTAATGTCATAGTTAACTCGCGATTAATCACAATCAATCGCACATCTATTCTAAATGTCCCTTGATTTCTTTTTGTCCCATTATTTTTTCTCATTTTAATGCTCTCATCAACATGGAAAAGTGGATTGGCTTGCTTTGTGCCAATGTTGTTTTTATTGAAAATACTGTATATACTGTAGTGTTTAATTTAAATTTCACACTAACATTCTCACTCAGAGCAAATAATCTCTCACACAATGTAACACTGTCCATCAATAAAAGGGTGAAAAAGATACTTTGTCACACAAACAGCCCTTTCTAAGGGATCAAAACAGGGCGATACAAAATGCCTGGCTTTGACGAAGGGGCGGAGAATTCCTTGGCTATCAAGTGGTATTTCAGACTGGACGTGCTGTGATGACAGCTCAGTTCACAACAATGAAACACACAGATCACTTTGGTCTTGTCAATGGAACCATTTGGTAACTTTTTAAAAGTAAACTTTCCATTCAGAATATTATTTGCATTCATTTCGGCGTCTCGCGCTCGCTATCTACTAAAAACATAACGTCTACTGCCTCTTAAACAAGTGTGTGCAGCGTGCCTGTTGTTCTGTTTCCGGTCTAGCTAGATCCAGTGTGGTGTTGTAGTTTTTCCAACGTTACTAGTGGTTGCAACAGCATGTGAAAAAAACTACAAAGTGTGCTATGCCACTTACTCAACACTTAAAAAAATCAACGCTGTTAAAATGGGTTTGCGTTAACGCCATTAATAACGCTATAGGCTATATATAGTCACATCTTAAATTAGCTAATGTTAACAAAATGCTCGCTAACTTGTTAAGTTGATCATAAAACCTAAACATAAAACACTAACAAATGATTTAGATTATATTAGTCTAATTAGCTAGCTTTTTGCTAACATTAGCTAACTTAAGATGTGACTATATGTTTGCTTTTGTATTTTAACCATCTTAATCTTTGTTACAGGAAAGGAGACAGTTGATGGAGGTTCCAAAAGTGCTGGTACTTAGGAAGGGTCAATTGCATTTAGCTGCTTCAGTTTCAAGTCCTGGTATTGCTCACTGTCACACTGCCACACTGTCACGTCTTACTGGGACACTTGAATAAAACTTGTTAATGTTATTAGTAACTTCCTACTTCGACAAATCAAGATGTCTGCTGAAAAAACATCTACAGAGATCCAAAGTCCGGATGCTTTTTCCAGTCTACCTTCTGTTACCCATCGTGATCTCTCATTCAGGGTGTCTTTCATCATTTTTATCTAAAAATGTGACACGTGTTCCTGGGGACTGCAGCTCTTGCTGTTGAAATTGGACGCATAAACACATTCAAGCAAATTTGTTGGCATTCAAAACAAATCCTGTTAAGTTTTACAAGCACAGCATCATTTTAACCCTGTTTTGTTCCCCTATCCATGATATCCCATGCTCATTTATAATGTCATCATTCCAAAAGATATTTCCTGTAATCTCTGCTGAATTTGGAAATGTCTGAAAATGTCAACATTATTAAACCCTCTCGGTCCTGCTATTATTACAGCCATGTATGGCCTACAGAGATTGACCTATCCCATGTCAGAAAATAGGCTGGTCCATCAAACTTGTGACGTTTAACTGAAGTTAAACTTGCCTTGACAAAGACCAAATGTGGCCAAAAAGTAGGTCATATAATACAATAATGTAAAATATGTTTAAAAAATAAATCACTACCATTAAAAGGCACTCATCTGATATTATGATGCACAAGACATCTAATTAATATGTAAATATTTAACTCAGTCCAAACATCTGCTGACAAAGCTGATAAGGACAATACATGAAAGTATCAAAACAACATCGATTAAGATTATTTTTCCAATCTTAAAGCTGCAGTAGATAACTTTTATAAATAAATAATATATAATAATTATAATAATATAATATAATACATTTGTGCCATATTTGCTTAAACGTTCACTATATCCTGACAGTAGTACATGAGACAGATAATCTGTATCCCTAATAGCATTTGCAAGAATCCACTGCTCCTGAGCAAAAACATTGGTTATTGGTTGTTTTAATGCAGCCATGGTGGATTCTTATAAATGTCATAAGGAGCAGTAGGAGGAACCAAAGGAACCTGTTTTTTTCACAGATTATCTGACTCAGGTACTACTGTCAGGATATAGTGAAAGTTTCAGTGAATATGACAATAAGTTATTTTTCACTTAATGCAGCTTAAATGGGATGTTAAGGGGTTAAAGTGAACTTTAAATTACAGCATTATCACCAGCCTTAAAAAAAAAATAGTGAAAAAAACAATTTCCCCCTAGGGGATCAATAAAGTATATTTTCTTCTTCTATCTTCTTCTACAGTGACAAAGTACCAACATGTTTGTATATAGAAGGATAAATTCACCAAATCCAAAAACATACTTGACAACTCTGACAACAGACTCATCACACTGATTTGTTTTTTCGCAAAGAGACTAAACCAAAGCAAGACTGACCCTTTAATCATCCTTATCATTACTGACCACTCACACTCAACTCACAGGGTCACCAAATACTTGTATTGTGTGATAACCTTGCCTGTGAGCCACTCTGTGTTTGTGAATGTTCGTGTCTGTGCCTATATGCTTGTGTGTGTCCCTAACAGGTGTGTCCCTCACGCTAGACTGCCTCCTGTCTCTTAGCGCAGTCTTTCTCCCTCAAACATACATGAGCTCGCACAAACACACACAGCAGCCTAATCAGTCGCGCTTCACGTCCAAAAGATGGCACAGTGTGAGATGGATAAATAGCAGAGGCGCATGTGTCGTTGGTATTAATAGTAATTGTGTGTGTAAACTGTTTCACATCAGCCCACTCTATTACAACAGCTGCCCTGCAAATCACCACAGGCTATGGCAGCTGATGACTTGTGTGTGTGTGTGTGTGTGTGTGTCTGTGTGTGTGTCAGAGAAAAGAGCCTCCATAAGCACATCCACATCACAAAGGTGTATGGATTCATGTGACCTATGTGAGTTTTATTTGACAAAGTGCACTTTACCGGAGCATTATTACCATTTCATTGGTTGATAAATAGTGGTTTAACGATCCGGATATTGAAGGGAAGCGACAGTATTGGATGGGGGTGTTGTGTGACAAGAGGACAGCCGAGCAGGTTGTTAAATTGTACTCATAAGCCAGCAGTTAAATGTTGGTTAATGATGCGCCCAGAAGCCCAGAGAGACAGACAGCAGAGCAACCTTTGGACCCTGCAGAGTGTCCTCAGGATAATCCCTGGTCATAAATATCACCCTATTCACTCTGCACGTACACACAACCATGAACTACCACACTATAAAGTAACTGCACACACACACACTTGCTATTTGTCCTACATGTGGAGAGGTCCTGTGGTCCATAAGGGTCAGTGGTGGTTGTCACAGTCGTTGCTGCGCACAAACACAAACACACACACCTCCACATCTCCACCGCCCTGGCCACAGACGCCTAGCCATGCCTCATGATTAGCATTGCCTTCTCCGTGCTTTTGTTTTTGGCTTTGTTTGTTTGCCACTGTGCAGAAATATTTCTGTGGAATCTAGCGTGATTGCACCATAGGTCAACAACACCCATCTATTACAGCAAAGAAGAGCCTTGTATTTAGACTGCCTCAGCGGCATCTATATTTGTCAGCGCATGCCTGGCCGGGGCCAGACGCAGGCCCCGACGCTCCACTTTACTGCCGAGCTTTCCCCACACATTCCAACAGCCATCACGATACATGTCTAAAACTGGCCTGAAGATGAACACCAATACCACAGATCAGTGTGTGTGTCACTGCATGTGTGGAAAATCACATTTATTTGTAGCTTTATTCAAGTACAACTTTGAGATACTACTAAAGTATTTACATTTTGTGTATCTTTATTTCTACTCTTGTATATTTTAGAGGGAAATATTATACTTTCTACTGCATTACATTTTTCAGCAGTTAATTATAGTAAGATGTTACACACAAAACATATGATAAACTCTGATAATGTGATGATGTATGATGATTAAACACCTAACAAGGATGAAGTAGTGCTACTATAATATAGCTGGACCAACTAAAACAATACAGTGCTGATTACAGTTTACACTGAGAGGGCCATTATGCATAATGACTTTCACTTGTCATATTTAAAGTCCTCCTCCACTCCAAAACATTTCCCTCCTTGTTCCTACAGTGTGCTGTTTGAATGCTGTATGTGCAGAGTTTGACACTAGAAGGATGTTTTCACATTCATCTGCTGAAAGTGGAAAGTTTCTCTGTGCTCATTGAACATCAGATTTGTAAGGGGCGGGGCCTACTAGCAGGATTTGTGACATCACAAATAGTTTGAAAGTCAGTCCTGGTCCAGTATGCAACTGGATGTAGAATCTTGAAGCCACCAGTGATACCATTAAAAAACAAGAATAGAACTCTCCGTGTGTAAATACCAAACTGCCCAAAGGACTACTATCTGGCAAATAATCTTCAATACTCTCACTATAGCTACAACAGGATAGGACAGGAGAAACAGGCTTGGGGAGTAACATACATGTAATTGAGTTATGTAGTCAGGATACAAAAAACGGTAACTGTAATCCACATCACATATTCACACAGGATTGACTGTAGTTATAGTAGCATTGTTCATTTCTTCCCTGGAGTTCTTGTGCTTTCTCGCCTCGCAGGTTCTCATGGATCCTGGTGGAGCCTCCTGCCATGGTTCTGCTTGACTGCCATTGCTAATATTACTGATATTATTATTATTATTACTAGTATTATTACTACA
The DNA here is from genome assembly GCA_019097615.1 of Morone chrysops. Classification (NCBI taxonomy): domain Eukaryota; kingdom Metazoa; phylum Chordata; class Actinopteri; family Moronidae; genus Morone; species Morone chrysops. The sequence goes on from JAGRRF010012888.1 coordinate 2,190,082, forward strand.
GTTACTGTTATTACTAATAATAGGCAGAGGCAGATGACCACGCACCTAGAGCCGAAGGTTCTGTCCGAGGTTTCTGCCTGTTAAAAGGCAGTTTTTCCTTGCCCCCGTTGCCAAGTGCTTGGCCTGTCCGAGGTTTCTGCCTGTTAAAAGGCAGTTTTTCCTTGCCCCCGTTGCCAAGTGCTTGCGGTTTGTCCGAGGTTTCTGCCTGTTAAAAGGCAGTTTTTCCTTGCCCCCGTTGCCAAGTGCTTGCTGTGGTGGTACTGTTGGGTCTCTGTAAATAATGTTATAAGGAGTTTGGCCTAGACCTGCTCTATTAGGTTTCTGCCTGTTAAAAGGCAGTTTTTCCTTGCCCCCGTTGCCAAGTGCTTGCTCATGGACGTTTCTGCCTGTTAAAAGGCAGTTTTTCCTTGCCCCCGTTGCCAAGTGCTTGCTCATGGTGGACTGCCTGTTAAAAGGCAGTTTTTCCTTGCCCCCGTTGCCAAGTGCTTGCTCATGGTGGTACTCTTAGGTCTCTGTAATTGTTATAAGGAGTTCGGTCTAGACCTGCTCTATTTGAAAAGTGCCCTTTATAATGAGTTCGCGTTGCCAAGTGCCTGCTCATGGTGGTACTGTTGGGTCTCTGTAAATGTTAAAAGGAGTTCGGTCTAGACCTGCGCTTGCTCGTGGTGGTACTGTTGGGTCTCTGTAAATGTTATAAGGAGTTCGGTCTAGACCTGCTCTATTTTGAATTTGTTATGAATTGGCACTATACAAATAAAATTGAAAATAAAATTTAATTGAATTAATATCTCTGTAAGTTCAGTTTTTAATTTTTTTTACACACTCTACCTGTACTCAGCACTTTTGGATTTATTACATGTGTTTGTTCAAACCAAACCAAACCAGCTTGCAGTGGCATGTACATGTGTGTAAATTGTCATCAAGGTGCCATCTGAGCTCATGACAGCTGAGGAAGAAAAGACTTTGCAGCAGTTTTGGTCGCTAAAGAGTGCCTGTGTTACTGTATGGCATCAGTGCCCTGCCCATTATCGCCTCACACAACCCAACACACTCTTGTTTACCATGTTTGCAGGCGCTGATTCCGTAAATAATGCAGGATGATAGGGAAGTGAGGGAAAGACTGCGTGAATGCACTGTTTTCTGTGTTGGTGTGAAGCTAAGTTTCTCTGTGTGCATAGGTGTTCACATGTACTGTATGAGCTTGTGTGCATCCAGACACAAGTTATGAAGATTAAAAACTGAGCAAAGAGAGAAAATGAGAAGGTCAGAGAGGGAGGGGGTAAGAGCAGAGGTGAATTGAGCAAATCATCACTTTGACTTAAAAACGCACTCATTATGTGCAGTCATGAATAATTTTGTACCAAAACACTAATTTTGCATTAGACTTACAGTGCACTGATTCGGCAGCTCAGGAATATTCATACACTCGTGGGGATTTTTCTATCCACCACACTGTGTTTTTTCCCATTTAGTGATGCTTTCCTGGCACAGTGAATATAGGTCATATACGCACCGGGCTCACTGGTGGCACTAAGGATGGCGCTGCAGGTCTCCAGGCGACAGCGCCAGTACCAAGGGAGTCCCCTCTGCAAAGGCTTGGCTTGTGTACTTACACACACACACACAGAGTGACTAGCACACCATGCTGCTATTAATACAGCCACAGCCATTTTAATATTTAATTGCGTTGATGGACTGCATCTGTGCTGCTCTGTGATGCAAACATTATTATACATACTAAGTGGCTTAATTGTAATTAGAGCTGAAAATTTAATTAAACTCAACAATAAAGGAGATCACAGCATTTTTTTTCTCCTCAGCAGACCCTTTCCTTCCCCCTCACTGCATTTTAACTCCTTCCACACCACATCGCTACGGTTGGTTGGTTTCATTACAGACAGTGTCAGACTGATTGAGCTGATGTTTTTAACCCAGTGCTTCAGATACTACAGGTCAACAATTAAAGCGATTCTTAAAGGTCCAGTGTGTAACATTTTGGAGGATCTATTGTTGTCAGAAATGGAATATAATAATCATAGGTATGTTTTCATTAGTGTATAATCACCTGAATGTAAGAATCCTTGTGTTTTTGCTACCTTAGAATGAGCTGTTTATATCTACAGATGGAGCGGGTCCTCTTCTACGGAGGCCACCATGTTTCTTATCAGAGTTCTTATAGCTTTGTAGTTTTATTTTGTTTTAAATTCAGTTTAGTTTCCGGAATGGGTTTCTTGGTTTCAGTTTAGTTTAGTTTTTTTTTTTTTTTTTTTTTTTTTTTTTGTTTTTTTTTTTTTTTTTTTTTTTTTTTTTTTTTTTTTTTTTTTTTTTTTTT
>JAGRRF010012888.1:2200056-2210067 GCA_019097615.1 Morone chrysops
TGTTTCTGTTGTTGTCCAGCGTGTTTACGGTCCGTGGGCTGAAGCGGGCCAGAAAAGGCCCTTGGTTGGCCCGGACTGAAGGCGCCTATGTGGGTCAGCTCTGGTTCCTGCCCCCCCTTCATCATCTTGACCACAGCCTCTGGCCCTGCCCAGACCAGCCTGGCTTCAGCCGCAGCAGTGACCGGAGCCTGGGGAAAAAAAAACGCTTCAGGTCCACTGCATAGACCAAGAGCAGGGACCAAGACAGGATGGGGTGAGAGGTATCTGCTGCAGCAGGGTCAACTGATTTGGCAGGTAAAGACAGACAGGTGAAACTTTAGGGCAGTGAAATGTGGGCTACAGGCCTGTCAAGTTTTTATCTCTAGAGCACAAACTTCCTACTCAGACTGGCAGCACGCCCTTCCCAACAACACCACACAGCGTTTGAAGTGATTGCACTCACATTAGTATAATGATATTAAAGGATAGGTTCACAGTTTTTCAAGTCTGTCTTAAAACAATAGGTGTTCATCATCGACATATAAAAAATGATGTCTTATCTCCTCTTCCTCCCACTGTACAAAGCCAAAATATCTTGGATTTGGCCATCTTTCATCACTTGGCAAATAAGCACGGCTGACTCAATTACAAGAAGGGCTCAGGTGTCAATCATGACTTGAAGCCCCCTTTTTTATAGCTTATAATTAATTAAACCCAAACTTATCAGAAAATGAACACTTCAACATACGTTAATGTGGTAAGAACTACTGAAAAAAGACAAAAGTTTAAAAAATTTACTTTGTGTTCAATCTCCTAACGTAGAGGCTTTATAACCTATAATGCAGTCAGCCACCGGAGGGCAATAGAAATGTTGTGGCTTCACTTTTGGAAAGCTCTCTAGTCGTCTATCTTTATATGTCGATGGTGTCCATATGTACACTGAAACAGGTTATTTTTTTCTATAATCACTCCTCCTGTTCATACTGGCCATTACTTAGCACTAGCTAAGTTTAATAATAATAACTTTTTGTCATATTTGCTGAAACTTTCCCTATATCATGACAGTAGTACATGACATAGATAGGCTGTAGCTCAGAGGCAGAGCGGTCGTCAACTAATTGGAAGGTTGTTGGTTCGATCCCTGGCTCCTCCCGCTACGTGTCAAGTATCCTTGAGCAAGATACTGAATTGCTCCCCCCGAATTGTTAATGTGCATGAATGCGTTGGTTTCTGTTTGATGGGCTTTGCCATCACTGAGTGAATGTGTGTGAAAGGGTGAATGTGGCACGTAGGTGTAAAAGCGTGTTGAGTGGTCGGAAGGCTAGAAAGGCGCTATACAAGTACAGGTCCATTTACCATTTACCACATAATCTGTGAAAACATCTGGTTCCTCTGGCTCATTCAAGACAGTTGATTGTTGAATCTCTGTCTTTTTGATGATGTGGGAATGAGACAAAACAATCAGCTATCTTTCTTGGCTCTGATTGGTGGTTGTCATTCAGGTCCGGTGGATTCTTCAAATGCCATGAGCCAGACGAAGCTGATTTTTTCACAGATTATGTACTGTAATGTACTGCTGTCAGCATATAGTGAAAGTTTCAGCAAATATGACAAAAAGTTATACCTACTGCAGCAAGACCCTTTCATAATGCATTGCCCATGTAAGTTATGGGGGGAAAAATCCATAGTCCCTGATCTGTGTAAAACATATTATAGTTTATATAAAGCTAATATATATTTAAGATAGACAAATCAAGTGGTTATTTTTCAAAGCTACTCTCTTAGTACGGACTTTGGAAACACCACCCAGTGAACCAAATTAGGCTAACTTTAGAGGAGTTGATTTGTCAAATTCAGAATACTGAAGTCTCATAATGGCTTCAGAAAAACATGTCACAGGAGGATCTTTTAAAGGCCAGCATTGAGAGGAGTGATTACAGGAAGCAAAAACTGTTTAAGTGCACAAATGGGACAGACTTGAAAAAAGTTGAACCTGTTCTCTATTAAGAATATTTTACTGATATCATAATATGGCAAATGATAGTAGTTAGTATGATAAAGTAAGCAATGTTCAGTGCAATGTGATTTACACATTTACACAGAAAGATTAGACATCAAAATTTTGTAAAATATTACTGCAACATAATAATACTACTCCAAGTAAGGAATGTTGAATTTGTCTTATTAATTCATTCATTGTTTACTGTAAAATAACAAAAAAAAATTACATCACAAGAATTGTTTTATTTGACCAAAAGTCAAAGGTTTTGTGAATATTTGGCATTTTTGAGGGAATACATTCATTCTCTGCAGTAATGTTTTTCTTGTTGCTACAGTGTAATGTTTGAACAATGTCTGTTCTCATTGAAAATCTAATTTAAAGGGGCGGGGCCTACTAGCAGGATTTGTGACATCACAGAGAGTTTGAAAGTCAACCCTGATCCAGTATGCAACTTGTACAGTGTGATGTAGAAACTTGAAGCCACCAGTGCACAACCACTGAGAATGGTTTACAGTGAAGTAGGAGACATCTTGTGTCCAGCAGGAAAACTTTAGAAATCAACAACATTTGTATATTCAGAGATTCTGGAAGTTTTAATGAGGCAGAAGGAGGAGATTACTCTAGAAATTAGACTTTTGTTTGTGAAAAAACATCTCAAACACACAAGGATAGGTTAATTATGAAAGTTGTTTTGTTGCCTGAATAACTGGTTAATCACAGTTTTAACAATAAGGAATTAAAATAATTATCACCTACTTAGTACACAAAGGCATCACAGATTTTACATTCATATTGTCATTGATACTGAGTCACCAATTTTAAACAGTTCAACTTCACTGATGACAAAAAGTGTTAAAATCTTCCTTTTAAACTTTGGCACGCTAAAAGCAGGCCACCATGACATGTGCTCACACTCAGCAGATAAATTCCCACAGGACACATATTTTAACACACACTGGTTATCATAAAGCATTTGGCGGAGCGGAGCGTCCATCCTATACTTAGCAGAGTAATGACTGGTGCTGTTTTACATGGACATGTATTCTGATTAGACTGTCATTTGGAGGGATGTCTGCGGCTGCTGCAAGGCCACCAGATACAGTTCACATGGAAAACAACGGAAAAACAACATGCATAATACGCTCACTGTCACCCCCACCCCCCCATCCCCACCTCTCTCTTTCACACACGCAGATGTCCATCAGTCACATTTGTTGCAAGCCGGGACTGTATATTCAGTCTTGTTGAAAGATATTTCACAGCACCCCTCTCTCTCCATCTCAACACAGACACAGACACACACACACACACATACACACACACATTTACTTGTGTCACTTTTGGGGACTTACATTCATTTCCTGGAGACTTACCTTGTGGGCACTTTTGCAGCATTTTTTCAAACATGAGTGATAACCCTAACCTTGCGTCACTGTTACGAAACTGCGTAGTAGTGGAAAGACACCAGGAGATTCATTGTAATACATTACTACACCTAACCCCAAACAGGGGTGGTGATTCCACCAGTGCCTAACCCTAACCTTAACCACTGACCCAAAAATCAGCTTTTTCCAAATTGGGGACACAGTTAAATGCTCTTTAGTCTAAAATGTGTCCCCAAAAGTAGCCTAAGTCAGACACACACACCTCGGCCTGATTGGAGGGTGCTGGGTAGACAGGGTGAGAGTCGGGGCCGAACGTAGAGGCCAATAGAGGTGAGGAGGAGAAAGATTTATGTGGCGAGAACAGCTGGACTGAGCCACAAGCTTTACCAGGCCTCTACTGCTCCCTGTTGGCCGCACAGGAAACCTCCCACCTCACAGTCATCTCTGTATATACCCTCAATGGGTTGTGAGGTTTTTTAAGTGTTTATACTCTTATGTGCAGTGTGTTCATATCCCAAACTCAAATGCCGTCGAACTCAAAATTGTGGCGCTTCTGCTTCAAAGGCACCCCAGAACCAGAGACTGAGTTTATTTGATTGCTGGTCAAAATATGCGGTGTCACTCTGGGATAACAAAGCCTATAACCGTCCCACATTACAGAGAGCAGCATAACACTCTGTATGTATCCACACAAGCAGCTAGAGTTACAGCCACTGACCACCGCAACCCGTTATTCAAGCCTCTCTCCCATAAACACGCCGCGTCTCTCCGGCTTTGCTCTCTTTCATCTCATCCTCCTTCTGATTGTTGTGGAGAGGTGTTCTTGAGAAAACCCCCCACGACACACACAAACACACACATGCAGTGAGAGTCAGTTACCCCTCTTTGTGACGAGCAGTACACAAATATATACACTTGTGAGCATGGAAACGTGGTCCAGCACAAATATAAGCAGGAGACACAAGAGCAAAAACAAGAACCACGCACCAGAGGAAAAAAGGTGGTTTTACTCCTAATGACATGAGTGTGTCTGTGTGCTCATGGGGGTCCAAAACAAGTTTTTAAGTCTCACAGTCTTAGAGTAAAACCTGATTTTAATGGAATTTTGTGAAAATGTAGTGATGGGATGTGGTCAGTTCTTCTACAAGAACAAGCCAAGAGAATTTCCTGAAAAACAAGAGTTGCTATCAGAAAAAATACACTTGATTCAAGAACTGTGTCAAAATTCATTTCCTTTAGAGAGGAAATGTTGTTTTTGTTCTGAAAATATATTTCTTGCATTGTTTGCATGAGTGGCACAGTAAGTATATCAAGTTACTGAACGTACATACAATTTCTGGATACTTAAACCGTACTACAATAGTGCCATTTTTATGTAAATATCTATACATATATATGTATACAGATATTTACACACATATTTACATCTATACATATACAGACATACAGTATATATATCACATATAAATATACATACACACACATGTGTACATCCCACTAATATATTAAGGGCTTTTACATTTTGTAATTTTGTAATACATGATTTTTACTTATAATGGAGTATTTTTACACTGTGGTATTGCTACTTGTACTTTATTAAAGTATCTAAATACTTCTTAGACCACAGTTAAATACTATCTTGAGTCCTGGAGTATTTGTACTTTCCATGAATGTCACCATTATATGTTATTTTATACTTTATATGAAACTACATTTTAGAGGACAGTACTTTTGCAGTACTTTTTACAAATATAGTTTCTTTGCAGGATAACATTTTAAGATCAGATCAAAAATGTTGCATGATATATATTAAACTACCTTATATAAAGTTATTAAAACCAGCTCTATCTTGATAAAAATCATATAATATCACAGTTTAAAGTCCCGCTCCAGTGACAGGTCTAATCAGCAAAATGTACTTAGTGCCAAAAATCTGTTAATTGGTTTATTACTTTGATGCTGCAGCTGGTAAGGGTGGGTCTAAATAAATAAACTTTATCTACTGCTGGATAACTTGTACTCCCCCGGGGATCAATAAAGTCTTTCCTTCACCTATAGTAACACATCACAACATCATTTATTTGCTGATTATATTTTGTGTTATTAATCTAAAACTACAAAGTAACTAAAGGTATGAAATAAATGTAATGGGGTAAAAACAAAAATTTCTATCTGAGCTGCAGTGATTAATTGATGAATCGATAGGCTACTAAATTAATTGGCAACTATTTTGATAATCAGTTAATTGTTTCGAGAATTTTTTAAAGAAAAAATGTCTGATCTCTGATTTCACCTTCTCAGATATGAATATTTTCTTGTTTTTTTTAGTACTCTATGACAATGTTAACAATTTTCTTACATTTTATGGACCAAACAACTTGATCAACGATCAAAGTAGATCAAAGTCAAAATAATCATTAGTTGCAACCCTAAGTAGAAATAGAGAAATTATTAGTACATTAGTACAAGCGCCTCAAAATTAGTACAGTAATGTTACTTTTCAGCTTTTCAAATTAACAATTCATAGAATTTGGATTTTTCAAGTAATTTGAAGTTTTTTTTGGAAAAGACAATTATGAATATTTGTTCCAGAAATGTAGCAAGAGTGTGTGATTTCGCTCCTGCCTGTTGTTCATACTGAGCTCCGGTCTTATCAGAGGGGCTTTCTGAGCACTGCATGCCCAGCAGAAGAGGCAGGGAGGTTGGAGGGTTTTTTTTTTTTGTTTTGTTTTGTTTTTTTTGTTTTTTTGGGGGGTTACACACTGCCAGACAGGCAGCTCCTGTTACCAATGAGAGAGGCTTGAAGGCAGGAATGAGCATGTAAATACATGTGATGTGTGAGTCTCTGATTGACATATTAGGTGTCCCCTCGTTTGAGTGTCACTTGCTTTTTGTGTCTACTCGTACAAATTGTCCAGACTGCGCTAAAATCTGCATTTTAGCCACATTAACAACAGGAAAACCATCAAAGAGAAAGAACCAAAAGCATTGACAGTTGTTCTTTAAACAGGGGAGGGAGATCAGGGGAGCGAGGGCTGAGAGAGAAAGGAGAGACAGAGCTGGAGGAGAAAGAAGATGCCGAGTCAGTGAGTCGGCGACATGTGTTATTTATTTCCCCCATGTAAACACAGAGAGAAGGCAGACATAATCAATAGGAAACTCCAGATTGTAAATAGACGGCTCTAATAGCCTAAACACTGGCCGCTATAGTTACACTCACACACACACACATATCAGCAGCACTTAGACTCCACACACAGAGACGGGGAGGGAAGGGGGAAGGGATGGGTAGATGCAGTAAAAGGAAAGATGTAAGAGCATAAAGGAGTGAGAGAAAGAAGGGGCCAGGCTGGGCGGGCCACCCTTATTTACCAATAAAGAGCCCTGATGAGAAGATAAACACACAGGAGACAGTCTGGGCAGGGCGAGGAGGGAGGGAGGGAGGGAGAGGGAGGTGGGAAAGGAGAGAAGGGATTTGAGCTCTTATCCTCCACTTTGTTCCACTAATAAATAAGCAGTAGCAAGCAGCTGACAGAAAAAAGGTGTGAAGGTGTAGACTTTGGAGGAGTGAGAAAATCCCAATTCACTAAATCATTTAGTCTCAAAGGCAGTATGTTGAGAAGGTGATGGGCATCCAAATGAAAGCTGCAGTAGGTAACTTTCACAAAAATAATTTTTTGCTGAACCTTTATTCACTATATCCTCCTACAGTAGTACATGAGACAGATAATCTGTAAAATATTACTTGGCTCTGATTGGTTGTTTTCTTTCAGGCCCGGTGGATTCTTGCTAATGCCATTAGTAGCACTAGGAGGAGTCAGAGGAATCAGATTGTTTCACAGATTATCTGTCTCATGTACTACTGTCAGGATATAGTGAAAGTTTCAGTGAATATGACAAAAAGTTAGTTTTATAAAAGTTAGCTAGTGCAGCTTTAGGTCGAAAGACCACTTAGTCATCACCCGACATCTTGCATTTTTCTGGGCTACTGTAGAAACATGGCAGCCTCTGCAGAAGAGTCCCTCTGTGGATAAAAACGGCTCATTATAATTACTCATTACAAAAACACAAAGATTCCTATATTCAGGTGATTATACACTAATGAAACATACCTGTGAATATTATATTCCTTTTTTGACAATAGATCCTTCCAAATATTACATACTGGACCTTAAAAAATGAAATTTAAATAACTCAGTCCTCCAGAAATTATGTTTATATGGTAATTTGCAACATCAAATACGTGTTAAAGGAAACATAATGCTACCCAGATTACGTGTTTCTTTTTACCATGAATTGGAACAAAAATGTTACGAAGTATCTAGCAAATTGCAGTATGTTGATACTGAAAATATCAGTAAAAAGGTAACAACCTAATGCATTTGTTTTTTAAATTTACAGCACAATAACTACACTATTATTAAAATTGTTCATGGTTATGTTTAGGCACTGGCAGCACTTGGTTAAGGTTAGGGAAATATCATGGTCTTGGTTTAATACAGAGAACCTCTTTTGTGACTTGAAGCATGAGATATGACGTGTTCATTAACTTTCACTAACCTTAACCAAAGTGCTGTTGTTTAAACCAAAACACAGGCAGGGGCATTTTGGGAAAATAAATATAGTCTAAAATACTTACATTTGATGGACTGGTGAAGCCTTGACAACAAGCTGTCTTACCACTCTTTCACTGCTAACCACACAATGTATGAATTTTAGCTAAAACTTCAAATTTTAAATTTGCGAAAAATTGCGAATTTGTGCTGATTTGTGTCTATTTGCGTATTAACTTTGTATGTAAAATGAATAATTTTATTTGCCTTTGTTAGGAACGCACTATTAGGTTTCAATATTTTACTCAACGTAAACATCATATAGCTTCAGTAATACTTTTACAAACCCTAAACCCGTGGCTATAAATATAGTAATTAGCTTGAACCAGTTTTCAAAAAGCAGAGCAAAAAGCAAAAGCAAAAAAGTCATCATGTCATGTGTTTCTTAGCCTTTAAAACAACATAGTTTTAGTAGCTAATATTTCTCATTTTCTCACTCTTCAGAAATCAGTTAATGGGTAAATCAAGCAACTTCGCCGAATGTCTTTCCATATTCCATATAGAGCAACTGTAACTGCTCCCCTTATTTTGTTTGCCACTCTGTTTTGCCACTAAAATATCAAACATTCAAAAAGTCTGGAGTACTGTTAAAAACATCTATTATACGTGATTACATTTCATTTTTAATTACAACTTGTCTGAGTATCTGGTGAGCTTAGACATAAGTAGTTAGTAAAATGAGACCAGTCTCATTCATAACCCCAAATTACTGCTAATTTGGTGATATGATTAGAGAGCAACCTTCCCGTAAACATCAACCAGAAGCCTGATGCCGACCCATTAATTGTTTGCAACAGCTGCTCAGAAATAGTTCCTTATCAGCTCATATTTTGTTTCCACAGATTCTGACACACTGTGAGAGCATGAAGAGTGCGTGAATGCTTTGCTTTGGAATAGATTTTTGGGCGATACTGGTGCAAAAGCAGTTGCACTTCAGTTAATTGTATCAGTGCTCCAACCATTCCTAAGGATGTGGCTTTTTGTGCTCTTGAATTCAAATCCAGTGTGTGTATGTGTGTATGTGTTTGTGTGTGTGTGTGTGTGTGTATGCGTGTGTGTAAGTGAGTGCACGCGTGTGGTTTTGGTTGCTCATGCGGTGTCAGAAGTCATCAGGGTGAGGCTGAGCGGCGACCCCATGACCCCCATCAGAGATCAGAAGTGAAGCACTTAGCGGTCGCCCCCCTCCCTCTCTTCCTTCCTCCACGATCCACGCAGACAGCCTTCTCTGATTCCACCGCTGCTGCTAATAAAGGCAGCAGGAGGCTAATTCAAGTCAACAGTTGAAGGGGAGTCCTTGAGAGGAGAAGAGAAGTTAAAGGCCGCGCTGTCACTCAGCTAGCAGCTCTGCCTTCTTTAAAACAACTGCTATTATACTGAAAGCGAAACAGGAAATTCATTCCAACAGGACAAATATGAAATAGAAGCCATCATTCGCTGAGGACTCGCTGCTGTTTTTTGTATTTCTGCTGTGCTAATAGTTTCTGAATTCTTTGTATTTCTAGAAATCACATAATATTTAAGAGATTGTGGGATCAAGTGCTCCTTTGTTTTTTTTAAAAGAGCCCCAATCTGATCAGTTACTGTGGACACGTAGGCCTACATACAGTACATATAGCTAACTTTGGCAACACCTACTGCAGCTTTAAAGACCTCCTCCAGACATGTATTCAAACATGCTTAGAACAATATTCTGTGCCTGATATGTTTTTTCTGTAAAAAGAACAATTTCCACATTCAAATCCTTGAAAGGGCATTTACTCCTTCTCAGGGTGGGTTGAAATATTTTCATTTGAGGGATTTTCGCAGATTTACAAATAGATATTGCTGTACATAAATGTTTCAGCAGCAACTTTATCTATTTTCTGGTTTTATTTACAGCTATTCTTTTAAAAGATTTAATTTAAGTTTGCTGTTCAAGATTCACTCTTACAGTTGCTGTCATCTTTGATGGTAATGTTTTGTTTGTTTTATAAAATACTTTTGGGGCTTTTTATGCCTTTATTTGATAGGTGAAGACAGACAGGAAAGTGGT
>JAGRRF010012888.1:2211982-2224288 GCA_019097615.1 Morone chrysops
CCTGTTTGTGGAAAGAAGAGACACAATTCAATATGTGAGTGTTTCAGTTTCTACTGGAGCTGAAGTCTGATTCAAGCATGTGACTAACTCACTGACTCACTGATGAGTTCTTGAGTGTGCAATCAAGTGAGAAAATAAATGAAAAGAATAGAGTAGGAGGGATGTTCGGGAGGATAATACAGAGAGGTAAATTTGAACTTCAGCAAGTTGTGAATGGCTGTGATTATAATACAATGTCTTTGAAGATGGTGTGTGATTGCTCAGGTAAAGGGGTGGGACTCTTCTTCCCGAACGGGCGAGCTCAGAGGTTAGTGTAATTATCCACGCACACCGCTCTCCAGCTCACACAATAGAGAGTGATTTGACAGACTCGGGGCTGATGGGACCTCGTCCCTCCATTCCTGGCTCATGGAACTGATTTTGGGGATTTGTCCAATAAGGAAACACTCCAGTAGCACTCTGTGGTGGATTTAGTACTTGTGGGACTTACGGTATTTTGTTGTAATAATTTGTGAATGATAGACTGATGAGTTGAACCCACGTGGGAAAGTACACAGAAAGAAAGACGAAGAGTCTTCAGACACGTTAGCAGCTCTGTTACTTAATAGGTACAGCGGTGGTTTGAACTAAATGCTAACATGCTAACAATAATAATGCTAACATTGTGATAATATGATGTTTGTCATCTTAGTTTGGCATGTTAGCATGCTAATGCAATGATAATTAGAATAAGACTTACACCACAGCTGAAGGTTACGGGAATTCGGGCTACCCCCAACTAAAGATTTTACTAGTCAACTAACAGTTTCACATTTATGATGTTAATTTAATTTAAATACATGTATATCTATATTTTATCAGCTGCCTGTTTAATGCAGGAAATCCACAACTTCCCCGCTAGATGCCACTAAATGCTACACACTGGTCCTTTAAATTTCATCTTCCAGTAGAAATTACACCACACACTTACTAAATGATGAGAAATCATTAACAATGGGTAAAACTACAAGCCAACAGCCACAAAGTTCCTCCACCCAAGTTAAACTCAGCATTTTGTAGCAGCTTATTAAAAAAACGGAATTAACGGAACATGTTTCATGTTTTGGGGGTGTGAACTTTGTTCAAAATTCAAAATTGTGAACTATGAAAAATGCAACCTGTGGGAACTGAACTTTTAACTTGCTCTTGTTTTGTGTGAAGATGAAAAGTCAGAGGATTATTAAATTGTTATTCCTCTTGAGGGGGACATTTTGTTTGTACCAGTGTTTGTGGCAATACATCCAACAGTTTTTGAGACAATTCACTCAAACCCCCAAATGTCAACCAAGGTCATTAAGATACATGTTTTAGGAACAATGAACAAGATTTTGTGCCAAGCCATAAGGTACATGTGCAGATATTTCAAAGGGTAAGTGAAGGGGATCACCAGAGTCAGTAAGCTTCATCGTCCTCTGGGGAAAGGGGGGTCAATACAATTCAGTAGTTGTTGAGATATTTCAGTCTGGACCAAAGAAGACTGACTTAAAGTCAGGCAGGTTATAGGTGGTCTGTAAAAAAAATACATTTAAATAAGTTTTGTTTTTTTTAAATCTGATTTCTTTCATGTAAACTTCCATCAAAGCCCTACTCTGTCATCTCCTCGGTGCCATTTTTAATACCCATGTAACGATGGGCCAGATAATGTCTGAAGTATAATTGTTCACCAGGAGAGGTAGAAACATGCAGTGCCATTGTCTGTCTGCCTTTTGTAGTTAGTTAAAAGGTGGATAAATAAGATGCAATTTAGAGACTTTTAAGACATGTTTTTTTTTTTTTTCTCCTGCCTTAATCACGCTGAAATTACCTCTGGGTGAGGGCTGTCATTAAAATAGAAGAGGCACTTGCTTCTTGGATGCTCAGGGCGAGCCTGAAGCTCGCACTAATAGCACAGTGCCTCAGTGGCACTAACCGTTCTAACGGGCCCTGTATTATCCTGCTGTGCATGTAGTCACGTCTATACCACACACTCACCGAGGACGTCTTATGATGGTCTATTTGTAGTTTGTCACAGCTGTTTACTGTGATAAATACTTTGAGAGAAATTGTTCATGTCTTCCAAAGCTGCAGAGCCATACTAAATGTATTTTTCAACCCTATATGCACATTAATGACCCAGTTTCTGCTCTGACAGACACTGCTGTAGCTCAATCAATATTACCCCCAACACAAGTTTCATTTTTTGCTTTTACTTCACGGTAGAAGGCAAAGTGACTCCTGCTGTACGTGCGCCATTATTGCCCCTGCTTCCTGTCTCAGAGGCCCAGGTTTGGCCCTGGCTATATGTCCCTCAGGGTGGCTTCTGGCCTCAGGCTAGAGGACCCTGCCGGCAGGCAAGAAGTGACGTGGCCAACAACCTCCAGATGTTAGCCTGCATTAGGGCCTGACAGCTTGTCATGTCAACGCCTACGCTACCACACAGTTCCATCACCTCCCATCTGCTGCCCAACACCTCCTGAGGGAGAGAGTGGGGGGGGAGCAGATACAGCGACTATGAGACTTTACTGTCCTTCAGCCCAGATAGGGTACACATTCATCACAACATTAACAGATAAGCCAGGTGTGTCACCTTCATACTTGATGATATGTGAAGTGTAGGATATGTGTACATATCAACAACAGATTTAATAAGGGATGTCTCCATCTGCAGGCAAACATGTCCTTCGCCTGTAATCCAGCACAATCTTTACATCAGTATTTAGGACAGTGATTCTACATAATTCAACATCCTCAGAGTGTCAGACACTGTCAGTTATTAGTCATTAATCTGGCCCTTGAAATGTGCAATACTCGGATGAATGTGCAATACTCGGATGAATGTGCAATACACCTATCCAGTTCTCAGCATTATTAGTACTCATCACTGTTATTTGCTGTATTATACATATTTTCTATTTTCTATATAATGTTATACTGCCACATAATGTATATATTTTACACCATCTTCTGTTTTTCTATTTTGCATATATATTGTTGTTATATATTGGAATTTAATGCACATATTTTAACATTGTTATTAACTAACTAACTATTTCTTATGATGTCTTGTTTAGCAACTTGAGCCACTATAATGCAACCAATTTTGCCCCTGGGGATCAATAAAGTATTTCTGATTTCTGATTGGATGCTGTTAGGCATCAGAAGCTGTCATACAGAGCTAATTGGTCAATAAATCCATTAGTTGATTGACAAATAAAAAATAAAAATAAAAAAACTGCAACAATTCTATTTATTAGTTTATCGTAGCTTTCATTAAAATGACGAGTAATGAGTAAAAATGCCAAACATACACTGGTTTCAGCCGCTCAGCAATCATAATATTGTAAACTGAATGTTCGGGTTTAGACCAGAAATTTGAAGACGTCAGCTTGTGCTCAAGGAACTTATAACAGGCTTTCTGACATTTTCTGGACAAAAAGACTAATCAGTTAATGGAGAAAATGATCAGAAGATGAATTAATCAAATTAATAGTTAGTTGCAGCCTGATAAGTAAGATATACAACCTCCTCTGGATGTGACAATTAAGAAACATGGAGACTGCAACCCTTTGTTCATGATTCCACACATCTCTATTAAAACTTGATATAAAAAACAATATATTTACCGAATATGACAAATAAGGAAAATATGTGATTTCTATTTATACTGTGCAATTATCATTAATTGTGGACCCCAGGGAGATTAGCTGTGCTTTAATAATTAAACAAATAAATCCTTTGCCGTTATAATTATATTTATTTATATCACGCAGCTATCCTTCCTGATGGTAGTTATCAAGTTTACAAGGCAATATTTTTATAGTTCTTTTGTGGGTATTACAATATGTGCATGTATCCTATGCAGTTATTCTATGAATTTGATCATCTTTTTCTCTGTGTGTACCATGAAGGAACTACAAACTTTAATTTCCTTACATAACCTTTTGTTGTATAACGATGAATATGTTTCCTTGATTGTTTGATGCATCTGTATAAGTGAGAGGTGTATATAGTATATATAGCTTTTATTTGTTTGTATTACTTTTTCCCCCCTGTAACAAGTACATTTCCCTGCCGTGGGATCAATAAAGTCCATCTTAAAATACATTGAAAAATACATTGTACAAAAATTTTATGTTGACATACAATGTGTATAGAATGGACATTGCTCAGCCGCAATAGCATCAAATGATTTGCGTTGAACTATCTGCTTGACCTGTGAGCTGACTGCGAGATGGACCAAAAAGAAAATAGCTTGATGTTTGGCTCCCCCTCCTGGCCATACAGAGTAACACCATGTACGGTATATGAACAATTTCAGACCTTGCAGGGAAAAAGTTATCACCAAATAAGATGCTACTGTAACAAACTGGCCAGATGTGGAGCATTTGCATTTGCAGAGGAGAATTTTATTTATGCACCTCATGTCTATTTATAATATTTCAAAATAAAAGAATGTAATTTATTTTTCTGAAACAGAAATATAATTTTTAAATATTATTAATATATATTTATCAATAGTCAACATATCTTCACTAAGCTCATATCTGCAGATAACATGGGCTCTAGTATCTAACAAATTCAATAAATAAATCTAAATCTAGCTATCTTGATGCAATATGCAGCAATATGCTATAATATGTCAGTCATGCAGCAGAGAATTATTAAAGGTGTAGCAGGTAACTTTTATAAAAATATATGTTTTTTATTGATATAGTTTTTACGTTCCTGATGGCAGTGGTTCCCAACCTGGGGGGGTTGCAAAGTCTTCTCAATTTGTGCTATTAAACCCTAAAAAATAAAACAGTAGACCTATTTGTCAGCATTTGGTTCACTTCTGTGAAGAAAAGTAGATTGTCCAGTTGAACAATGGCCAAGCACCAGGTGCAAGAATGTACGCTAATGTACAGTTTTGATATGATATGAAATATCCTTGATAATATGTCACCCAAGCAGGGATTGTCAGTATAATAAATGATAGAAAATGGGTCCCTCATGGAAAACAGATGGGAATTACTGCCTTAGGTCAACTTTTTTCACATCAGGGACCCCTAAACTGACACAGATAAGACCATGAAGCCCTGTTTTATTTTGTCCCAGGGTCCCCTATGTGACAGGAATTTAACTTTTAGAGGTATTCAGAGCTCGACCGATATTATCGGCTGATATCAACCTATCATAGACATATCGTAACAGTGTCACTGCAACGTTTATCCAGCAGAGTTCGCTGTGAGTTGCTATACTGTGGCAAGCAGCACAGAGTAAGAGAAAAGAAGCAGCTCTCAGCAATGTCAACTAGAATTGGTTCACAGTGTATATGTTCATTTATTTAACTCAATTCTTTAATAAAGTTATGTGTTTAAGAAAGCAGCCTTCTGAATACCATTGTAGAGTCATATCAGTGAGCAATCCACATACATAAAATTCACTATATGGGGCGCCATATTGCTAATCTGTGGAAAAAAAGAAGAGGCAGCAAGAGGATTTGGTCAGGAAAAGATAACTTTATTTAGTCTGGGATACATACTCTTGTTATATTTGATTACTCGTCAGATAGAAAACACAGTAGCTTTTCAAAATAAAAGCAAGGTCCATTTAATTAATTATATTTATTTATGGTTTTTAAAACACACTTCAATAAATATTTCTTTTATATATATTTTACAAAAACATCAGTGAGTGTAAGAACAGTTGAAGGAACAAACACTGGATTAAAGGTCAGCGATGAAGACACAGGCCAACACAGACACTGCAGATGCCACAGGTAATATAGAACTTAAAATACCTTTACACATTTCCAATTTTTTTACACAACTTTGTCCACATCACTACGACAGGTATAAACAACTCTCCAATTATTCAAACGATTGTTAAGCACTACTTCACCACTGCTCTGCAAAAATAGGTAGTATCACACACACTGAAGAGCACAGGGAGAGCTAGCTCTAGGTTAAGACACATGGGTAACAGAGGTACAACACACCCCAATGCAACACCCTTGCCCCCTTCCCTCTTTAGCATGGCTCTGTCTCCACTCCCATCCTTCAGATTTAAAATGGTATCACAAAGGTACAAAGGGAGGTCAAGAAGAGCACACTCAGAGGTTGGGGTGCAGCACTGGGTTACAAATGAGATACAATATACTGAACAGCATAGTAAAACACTGTAGAGTGCCTCCTGCAGAGGTAAACATAACAGGTAAAGTAGGTGCAGTGACATATGAAGAGTGTGTTAGAGACATGGAGAGGAGAAGAAAATGCTTTGTACCTAAAACCATATTTCTGAACATTTAAAGGATCATACCAGTGTTTCTGCAAGTTTATTTACTACAAATCATGTATGCTTCGCCTTACTGCTGACTGTTTTCCAAAACCTTTAGGAACTTCAAACTTGCTTGAGGACTGTGATCCATCTTAGTGAACAACATGCTTATGAAAGTTACATTATCACTGTGCGCTAATGCCAACGGAAAGCAGGGAATCATTTGAAAAATCTGCTGCCGTGGAGCTCAGACAGTCTGTTTGTCATATTGTCAGAAATTCAGACCCAGACAACAAACGATGCACAAGAAATGCCAGAAAGGTAGTTTGGTAGCTTCATTTGCATCACCACAATGTGATATTGTTACAAAAATAAACCTGGGCACGATGTTCACTGAAATGGATTTACTTTAAGAGAGTCTCTGCAAGCTGTCTTTAGTGGTGTTAACTTAACCAATAGCTGCCTGGAAAGTATAAAAGCACATTCGATCCATACATTTCTAATAAAACTGTATGCTTTGCTGTTGCAAGTACACAGTAAATGATTGAGTAAGTAGGTTAAATCATGCAAAAACACAGGTATGCTCGTTTTGGCTCATCCAGCTACAATGTAGTGGCTCAGGCGTTCTACAATAAACTTCAATTCCCAACTAAAACAGCAAGCTGCCATTTTTCTCACTCATTACATGTTGCTTTCATTTTAAGCAAAAGTGTCATAATTAATCTTCTTTGTAGGGATGCACTGATTTATCAACCGGACATCGGTATCAGTTGATATTTGACGTGTTGACTGACATCGGCAATAGGCTCGGGAATTGATAAGATCTTATTAATATCAATAGCGCTGTCGGTTCTGCTTATCTGTCCAATTCTTGTTGATTCCCTTATTGATCAATTTTCTGATTTGAAAAATGTAGGCCTACACAGGACAATGTTTATCTAATGTGTTGCATCCATTTTGCGCTGGCGAAATGTTGAGTTGGTAATTTCCAACTTGGATATAATCACATCTGTTTTCCAGCACTGGCAGAAATTGCATGCAAACACTAAACACAACAGCATGGACAGAGAGCATGGACTTCAGCACTGTGTCTCACATCCTGGATGAGCATAGAAATTGACTGAGGTGCAACAAAGCAGAGATACTTATCTTTGTAGATTTCTTTGTTTCCCTGGCACAAAAGGGCAAATAACTAACAACAAAAAGACATCAGCTATTGGCAAAATTGTTATTTTAAACATTGTATCTGCACTGAATTTCCCAATTGGTGCATTCCTACTTCCTTGTTAATACAGTATTGACCTAATGAATCATTCTGAGAGTGAGGTTCAACTTAAAGATCTAATTACTGCCACCTGACCCCTCCACCCCTTCAAACCCTGTGACCTCCATCTTCGCTGTATCTCCTCGGGTACAGCACACTAAGTCCCATCGCCTGTTCGCTCTTTGACCCACTTGTATTCCTCATGTCAGCAGGCATGTAAACCGGAACACAGAAAGCTAATACTGTGGTTTGTTTTACTGGAGCTGATGCATTATTAATGCAGAGCGATCCACCACTGCAGGTAAGCAGATCTCTGACAGTAGATGCATGCATGGTCCTATGAAAACTGCAGTTTTGGTGCACTTGAGCGTGCCTCTCTGGCAATGGAGATCCTCCAAATAGCTCCCGAAGCTGCTGTCTGCTTCAGTGCATTCAAGAGGAAACATGGCAAGTAGTTTGCAGTGACTGCGTATGTAGAAGAACCAGTCTGCATCATCAGGCCAGGAATTAGGGCACCATGGTATCATGACAGACATGAGCACACCAGCATATACACACATCCCGGGCCTCCAGTGAGTCAGAATGTTATTAATAGACCAAAACAGCAGGTGCTGTCACTCTGTCTACAGCTCACATCCAATTATGAAGCTCTGCAGGTGTGCCCAGCCAACCACACTGCAATGAAAAGTTAATCCAACATCAGTCCCTTCTTCTTCTTTGCTTTCAACCTTTGCTCTCTCTTCAATATATATCCTCTACTTTTAGAAGTGTGTGCCTTCTCAGACACAAAAACATGGAAATGTTATTAGGTCAGCCTCCTCCTGTGGCTGTGTGACTCAGTACATCAGCTCTGTTACTCTCCACCTGGAGCCTCTAGAAGAGCAGCAGGAACAACAGGGTGGAGAAAAGCGGAGGTATGAAAGAGGTTAATAGTATTTAAAATGGAATATGAATGAAAGGCAACAAAACAAATATGGGATGTCATTCAGAAAACACAGTAGTCCTGCACAAGCACTTAAGAGGGGCTATACAAGTTAATAACACTCAGATTCGTCCCCGTGTTTCAGTTTTTCTTATTACATCCTGTCTACTGCAAAATGCCACCAGCTGGGTTGATCAGCCAGTTCCGATGTTTAGTTTTGATCTCCGTCTCTCGTCGGTCCACCTTCCCGCCTCCCTTAAAGGGCAGGATAAACATTCAAAATGTCTTCAATTCAAAAGTGCACTCAAGTTGCCTGTTAGCCTCTCGGCTGCGTTGTTTAAACAGTTTGTTCTGTCAGCTGCGGCAGAGTTAGGTGGAAATGTGTTCAAATCCACTGTTTAAAAACTCTCCCATGATGCACTAGATTATGAATACCAGTGAAACAAATTTATGACACACCTGCCTTGCATGGTCTTTTTTAATGACATCAATCATGTCAGATGAAAACCTCTAACTCCAAAATGTTGACTTCTTTGGGACTGAGAAAACAGCTTTTGTTAAGCTGGATGATGATGCATTTTTGGCATTTTCCAAAAAGTTCTGAGACATGTAATCCTTCAACATTGAACGTGCCATTTTGTTCACCAGAAAATTCCCACATAGCAAAGCTGAATCTGGCCCAGTGAGGGCCCACACAGCCCACTTACACTTGGGCCCAGATATAGCAATGAATTATGATTAAATGTAAACATATTGTGACATCACCCATTGGTTTGTGATGTACCATTCTGAAGTCTTGAGTTTATGCATTATAGCAATGTTGTTTTTTTCAGAGCCAGCGTTGATGACATACTGCTGCACTCATTGGCTACACTTGGTTTTGACTTGTCCGTACAAGAAAACGAGGCAGCTCCTGTCATGGTGGCATATTTATATTTATTATTATACATTGTCAGTGGTTACAGTCCACATGTGGGCCTGATCTGGTATCCACATATGGAACCATACATAGCCATATTTCAGCCAACTTTATGACCATAGCTGGCCCCATACCACTAGTTCCAGATGTTGACTAAACCTTAACCAAACCACTTTATTCATAAACACCCTTGCCATATTTGGCCAACAGAGAGCTGAAACTGCCAAGAATAAGGACACCTATGGTCATACAGGCTGAGATATGGCTATGTCATGGATGACCAGATCGGGCCCACATGTGGCCTGTGATCCATAGCGGTATTATATAGGCCAGATCAGTTTTGCTATGTGGGTTGTGACAACATCCAAGGAGGTAAATGTATTCTGGTTAGCTTAGTCCTGCGTGTTGCTTAGCATCACTTTTGTCAAGTTTGGTTCAAACGCAGCATTGCTAGATACACAAATACAAAAGCTGAGTTAAAAGAAAGAGTTTCAGCTGTTTTCCTGCATTAAGAAGAAACACACGGTTACACTCAAAGGCCTAGAGGAACGCCATCACTGACAGGTAAGCTAACAACTATGAGCTATGATCAGTAGCACCCGCTGGACACCATTTTTGTAATTGTTTTCATATACATTTAAAAGCGTCACTGGGCTATAAAGTTAGTTATATAGTTTTCAATCCTTCAGTCAGCACACATTGAGCTATACAGCCTTTTCTTTTAACTTACCACTATTATTATTGCTACATCAATACTTCAGCAATGCTGCAGGAATCTGTTCTTCCCACACACAAACACACACGTACAGACTCTCCATTACCCCACATGTCGGTATAGTGAGGAGGTTATGTGATCCCACACGTACTACAGAAGACAAGTAGTACTACAGTATCAACACACATCCTCAGCCTCTCCAATTACCGCATCCCTTCTCCACTAAGCTTTATTCCTTGTGTTTCAGCTGCCCCCCTCTCCAAGTGAACATGACAGACTAAAAGGCCGTCAGGTGAAGATAACAAGAACCTGTGTGCGTGCCTTCACACAGTACATGAATATAGCATTTGGATGAGGAAATGAGTGTGCTCAAGGGGATCTTTATGTACTTTATGTGTGGTTAAAGTTTAGAAAGTCTGCAAATCCTCAAAACCTGTACCTCTGATGGGTATAGGCCTTTAAACAGAGCAGACGAGAGTCGTTGTCCTCAATTAGATAAATCGCTAAAAGTTTGTATTGAAGTTCAGCCAATCAGGTCCTGGAAAAGGTTTTGTGTTAATTTCAAGACCGTTTATTGTATAGGTAACTTCATGTGACATTTGATTACTCCTTAGGAAGGTATTTTTTTATGTTAAGCTGCTCCAAAAATTCAATTGCATTAAAGCTGCAGTTGGTAACTAAGTGAAAATTACCATTAGGAGCAGTAGAAAGAGCCAGAGTAAGAAGATTTTTTTAACACGTTATCTGTCTCATGTCTCATGATATAGTGAAAGTTTCAGCAAATATAACAAAAAGTATTTTTTATAAAAGTTACCTACTGCAGCTTTAAATTTTTTTAATAACATCTAAAAACAAAAATAGAATTACCACAAAACTTGTGTGTTTTAAAAAGGTAGTATTTCATTAAAATAATTTACATTATTCCCCCATTTTTGTGGGTCACAACCTAAAACACCATAAACACACACACACAGACACACACACACACACACACACAGGTAATCTTGTTGCCTTCCCAAAGGGACGAGCTAAACTGCTCATCTGTCCCCTCAGCTATCCATCCACTCTGCATTCCACCTCTGATATAAAAAAAACCAACAGGGCCATTTATATAAGCTCGAATACAGCCCTGTTGTCACAAATTATTCAGGTGTGCATGATTTCTTCCATAATGAAAAAATCCCTGCAGAGTTACAATGTTGAGTCACACACTTCCTCTCAGAAAAATAAGCAGGAGCCGCCAAAAGTTCAAGGATCCGCGTGGAGAGTCTGTCTTTGCTTTTTCCACTACGGAGTTACGACATTCATGAAAAGCCTCCCTGCATGCCGGACCCTCAGTGATAAATGGATGAACTCACCGTAAGGCTTTAACAGATATACTGCTCTGGTCTAGGTTAGTCTAGACACTTACTGCATTGGATAAAGGGATAGAAAAACTTTTCTTTTGCTGTCTTTCTTGCTCTCATATTTCCTCATCTCTGTTATCCTCTGTAATGAATCGGTCCACTTTCTTCTCCTCTTTGGCTGCATGCTGGACCCAGGCGGGAGGGGGGGTGTCAGATGCGTCCGTTGCCATGTGTGCTGCTTCGGCGGCCAGACAGGGGGTGGGAGGAGTAGTGAAGCTCGGCTGTGGAAAATGTGGAGGACGAGGAGTTGGAGGAAGAGGAGGAGGAGGTGAGTCCGCAGGCTTCACAGGCCAGAGCCAACTGCCTCAGGGCATCCAGGGAATCCATCTTTGCTCCCCGTAACAGATCGCTCTGACCCTGCAGCACACAAGGAAACATACGTTTGACATAATAGCATTGCAGTACATTTCAAGTAAACAAGAAGAGGAAAAAACACCAATGCTATAAAAGAGAGTTTAGGTGCTATATTTGCTTCCTAGTACCTTGAGCACAGTGATGTTCCAGGTAAAACTTTCCACAGCTTTGCTTAGCTTGCGTCCCTTCAGTCCCTCCTTCTCCCCAAGACGAGACAGATCCTCATGGAAGTCCATGCCTGCAAAACACAAACAGCATTGGTTTAGATGAGTAGGCAGGCATCATCAATTCAAATTCAGGTGAAATAAGTGTAAACATCAAATGAATAAACAGCAAATGTCTTCGGGCAAGAGTCAGCAACATGCCTTGATGGGTTGGTTGTCTACTGGATTTACATATTTACACAAAAACAAAGTGCCGTCCCTCATGACATTTACACTGGCAGTTAAA
>JAGRRF010012888.1:2231698-2251026 GCA_019097615.1 Morone chrysops
GGAGTTCGGTCTAGACCTGCTCTATTTGAAAAGTGCCCTGAGATAACTTCTGTTGTGAATTCGCTATACAAATAAAATTGAATTTAATTGAATAGTATTTGTGTTGCTCAAAGCACTGACAATGAACAAGTCGAGTCCTGGTTACTTTGGTTAATCCATAATCCTCACTGAACAGTTTTCATTTTCCTTCCCTTCCAAAAAGTATTCAAGTAAAAACTGTTAACAAGGTGACCAGTGGATTATCCAGTGTAGTCAGTACATTAGGCGCACCTCCCCAGCAGGGCAAGTTGAAGACTTGTGAGGTAAAAGTGTATGCTCGTCTTCTGATGGCTCAACTTTTTTTTTCTATTCATACAGAAAGCAAACCAAATTATCACCTTGGGTCATTTATGCAAATTGGACCCTTTTACAGTCTGTGCAAGCAGACTGGACAGACATTATGTATGAGCTAGCTCGCAACTGACTTGTTGCTAGATACAGACCTGTGTTTGGAAGGATGCATGTGTGTCTGTGGCATCTCAAAATCTGACTGAACCAGAAACTCAGTTTTTCTCTCCAATTTCTCTCCAGTCTCTCTCCTTTTATCTCTCGTTTATGTGCGTCTATGAAACAAATTCATAACTGATTTTATTTGGTCTAAGTAAGTTAAGTTGCACTGACATGTCTTCGTGGCACTTCACACCGCCCCAGACAGATTAGTATCTTCATGTCTTTCCATTGACTTTGTCTGCAGTTGTACCTCTAAAATTCGCATTGGGAAATATGATGACCAGGGTGGGGATGACCTTGCCTTAGCACAAAAAAGCATTTTCCAACCCATCTCCCCTCTCACCTGAGCATCCTCCCGCAGGTCCGTTGCCTCTTTGAGGGGGGCAGTTGCCGGTTTGAAAGTCTCATCCACCACCTTGATGCCAGTGTGCCTCAGTGTGACGTACTCCCGCCCTCGCCTCCCCACCCTCCTCACTGACAGACCTCGTCGCTGGGCCTTCCCGCCTCCCCGTCGGTTGGTGACCGCCACATGGACAAAGAGGCTGGTGTGGGGTAACGGGTCTCCTGCCAAGCCCAGCAGTGGCACATTGCGGTAGCCGGGCTGAAGGCACTCAAAGGCCACGCTGTACTGGCCAATGAAATCATCTCCAATGTAGTCGTCGTCCAATACCACAAAGCGTAGCAAGGCCAGCTCTGGCATGTTTACCTGGAGACAAGAAATGAACAATGAAGTTAAAATCCATTCATGCTGCCTCTGAAGACTGGAATCATTTAAATGTTACAGAAGTTAGAAATTATTATATATAATATGACATTTGAATATAGGGAAGGAAACCTGAATAAATGTAAGGACATCTGACATCATCAAGGTACCGGTGCCATGTTGAGTTTTCGATGTGTAATATTTTTGGGAATGGATGTTGCTGCTAGTTATGTGTCACTATGAATGAGTCAGCTCAAAATCTAGTAGCAAGGAAGAGACCATTAACACCCTGGTGAATGCATGCACAGGCCAAAAAGATACTGGTAACCATATTTAATACTGTCCTGCTTATGAGGTAAACCTTATCAATTAATACAGAAAGAAACACAGGTCCGAGTACATTTTCTGTTTGTTTACTAGTTAATTGGTTCGTTTATTGTAAGTCTAAAGTGGTAAATTGACAAAATGACCCTTGTTACTTTATTATTATGTTATTATTTTATTAACTCCCTTTGAGGCTGCCTCTGTATTGACTGTACTGCATCTTATCTAAGCTAACTAGCTTAAGATGTGACTATCTAAGGACAGGAAAGAAGAACGTTTACCAGGGTCCAAAAAGGGGCAGGACTTAGGAAGGGTGATCAGTATTATTTTAGCATTTGCGCAGAGTGTTAACTATGTCTTCATTACTTAGGACTGCTACTACTAGATCTCGAGCTGACTTGCTCATAGTGACACACTTCTTGCAGCAATATGGAATAATATTACACATTGAAATCACAAGATGGGGCCAGTGGTTTAATTTCATTGTGGAGCTTCCTTTCAAAATGAAATCTGTTATTTATATCTCAGAACACACAGTGCCACAATACATTGCACTGCCAGAATGAATATCACTTGATTATCTAGGCTTTTAAAAGTTTAATGTTTTGTCACCTCCAGAGGAGCTGACACCTAAACAGCATTTAAATGTATCTGTATATTATTTATCTGCTCTTTAGAATAATCACTTATTATACAATATTATTAAGTGTCACTCGTGGAGCAATTAAGGCACAGCATTAATGCTAATTACACAGAACAATCAAAGGCGCATTCTGGTGCTGCTGCAGAGGGGAAATGCTGGTTGAAATGATACATTTCAGATCACACCTTCACAGGCCTTTACCTTCTATTCGGCTAATAAGGCTGTAAGGCTGTGTATGCACACACACAGAAATACATGCACATGCAGAGTAAGTGGGAGGACAAATGATGATAGGAGTGTGTCTCTGCATATTTATTCTGTGCAGAGGAACAGAGAGTAAACACATTTCACAATAAAATATAATCAGCTGATGTCTGTTTTCCTCTTCAGAAAGCCTGGTGCAGTCTCTCTCACACACACATACACACACACAGATAGATATCTGTTTGTTTATAGGAGAAAACAGTATCAATCAATCATTTCCTACAGAGAACGAGAATAAACTTGCCCCAAGGAGTGTGTATGTGCATGCATGTGTGTGTGTGTGTGTGTTGTGTGTGTGTGTGTGTGTGTGTGTGTTCGTGTGCATCCACACCATTGAAACCATTTGAAGTATTCAGGCTCAGAAGGAAAAAAACAAGCAGCACACTTGAGACATTGAACACCCCACGAATATTGAAATTACACTTTGCATGTATCTGAGTTTGTGTCTGTGCATGTGTTCTATCACTTCTGTTTAATTTAAACGACTGCTGTTAGCAGATAGCAAATGTTCTGTAGGCAATGAGGGGAGCGCAGCAGTGAAGACACTTGTTGAACCAGCCGTTATATATTCGGTTCAAGATTTATATTCATGGAACTCGGTAGCTGTGTCCCAACTCAGGGTTCACAGGTCCTAGAAGGACACGTCGAAGGACAAAACTGTAGCCTTCGGAGGACTGAGTCTTAGCCTTCCCCTAAAATGAGACTGTCTAGCCTCAGAAAACTATGCAGCATTACACAGCACTGCAGCCGCACTTGCATCAGCTGGGCTAAAAGTGTTTCATTACTGCTTCAGAATCAGTGGCCTATTGATACATTAGCTGATTAGCAGCTACCAGCTGACTAGTAGTGCTGTCAAAACTGCCCAAAAAAGACACATATTACTAATACTAATCGATTATCTATTTTTGCGCAAAACATAACAAAAAAGAATTTTGAAGCTTGTACATGTCCTAAAAATTGCTAAATGAGATAACAGGGTTGTCGTGATATTAAACAACAGCACACTGAACATGTAGGCCTACTCACTAGTCTGCCTTTACAGCCTGGAGCTCACCTCGTGCTCGCCTCGTGCTCTTGCAAACGTTTCTAAATCAAACTCTACAACATGAAGATTTTAATTACAGGATTTAATTACAAAGGTGGAAGTTTAGTGGTGGTGACGTTGAAGTCAAGCGACTGTGGAGTAGTTTTTTAGACTAACATTAACTTTTTGGCAATCACATTTAGGCCTCAAAATTTGTAAAAGTGGTGTTCATTTGTTAAGATTACTGAGATTTTACTAAACAAAATGTGTAACTCTAACCTTTGTTCACCACAGAGGTTATTTTTGTACAATAATCTAAAATCCGATTGTCTAAGGAACCAGGACTACGCTAACTTTTGGATTGGACGACAATACGTCATCCCTGCAGCACTCTATACAACATACCAAACAATTGACCTGTCATACTGAGACACTCAATGCATCCTCAGAAATTCAGGCAAAACATGGACACATTTCTCAGCTGTATTTTCACAAGGAGCCTTTGGAATGGGACAGGCCTTGTGGACCTGTAAAAAGGTATTTGGTCCTGAAATGCAAACTTCAAAGGAAGTAGCTCTTGAATTGGGACACAGCCAGGGGGACTTAAGGTAGAAATGTCATCTCATGAGAAAGACAGAAAATACAGACACAGCAAAAAATACCCAACTCTGTCCACATATATTGTACACACACATAAACACATTCAGTGTCATGCTGGGCTACGTTAATGGTAATGTTTTATAAATACGTGAGTCTATTCTGATATGAGGGAAAAGCTGGTGATGGATGAAGGAGCAGAGAACATGTCACACTGACTGAACAAGGACTGCGCTGTCCCCTTAGGCTTGAACTGCACTACTGTAAAGAATAGTTGTGTGTGTGCACACGTGTTTATGTGTCCCCATTCCCATAAGGCCTGAGTGGTGTGTGTGTGTGTGGGGGGGGGACGACTGCTGAAGTTTCATGCATGGGCAAGTCAGACAGATAGCTGTGTGTGTGTGTGTGTACCGAACGATGACTCCAATCCAATTCTCAATTTTTCAGCAACAAGCCTGTGGCTGAGCAGAAAAGCTCTGTGACAGTTAATTCAATCAGTTTCAAACCAAATGCTCTTCTGAAAAAGCAGAAAATGAGGCAAGGACATTACTGTTCCATAGAATGATTCTCTGCTCTTACATTATCCTTACATCTAGTTCCAGCAGGTCACAGTTCAGTATGATAGATGATACTTAGTTCAGTGCACTCACAAAAATGAATGATGGGTGTATATAATTTTTTTATTTAATTCTTCAAATGCATTCAATTGGGGGAAAAAAGCATAAGCTATCAAGCATAATTTTTCTAATCTAATCCAAAATGCCACAATATCTGCTCTTTTGCAAGTGGATCCTTATTTACATTATGCAAGTTTGAAGGAAAAAACATCTAGATGAGACTGCGCCTATGAAGATAGAGAGTGAATGTCTGAATTGGCCTTGCAAAAACTATTTAAACATCTTCAAATAATTGATTTCATCCAGTATTCCTGGACAAAAAACATGCTCCTTTAAAAAAAGCGCTTGTCAACAGGCAGGTTGAGACCAGTGGCTGTTTAAAATGTTAATGTATTTAATTGAAGTGCACTGTCTGGGTTTTAGAAGAGTACACTCCACCTATACACTGAAGTACACTTCACTGTCCTTCATTGGATTCATGAAGGACAGCTTAAAAAACTAAATCAAAATCAAAATCGATGCAGCAGAACCAGTCTTATTTATTACACAAAAAGTATTCTTCCTTGTCAAAATCTTGCCTCTAACGTTTCCCACAATGCAATATGACTGTCGACAGTTCAGTCAGAGATGGGTGTGCTATGTTAGTAGCGGCTAGGGTTGGGTATCGCTTAGCTTGTTCTGATACCGGTGCTAAAATTATGTTTATAAAACGGTACCGGTGCCTGAACCTATACTTAGAAAAATAAGAAGCACAAAATGATGGTTGATGACATTAAAAAATAGACTTTTTTTATTGCTAGGGCAAATTTGAACTTGAAATTGAACAATTTATCGCTGTTAACAGTCAAAAGTATATTTAACTATATTCATATAAATAAACACATTTGCACAACAAATTCACATAATAAATAAAACCCAGCTACAGTAATTCAACTCAAAATAACAGCTACAGTACTAATAACAGCAAAATACATTTTGAGTTGGTATTCTTGCTATTCTAAAAACTTTGAGCTCATCAATGGTCTCTAAATGGCAAGCCATTATGTCGTATCTACTATTATCTATTTCTGTGTCCAGACTTTTTTGACTTATTCAGGAGTGGCCAGACATATGTGTCTCAGCTTTCCAGTCATTCATAATTTCTGCATTTCCAATACTGTTTATGGTCCGCAGTCTGCAGAAATATTCAAATACACTAGGCAAAAATAACACATTTATACCACAAGCAAAGAACTGCGTGGAATTAGCATAAAGTGGGCATGTCTGCAAGGGGGAAAGTGTGGAGCTTTATTTAGCCCCCTTCCTGACTTGCATGATGAGGTAGAGGCTTAAAACATTTGTTGAAATCCTTTTGAATGAAATACACCTGCTTTTTTTTTTACCATTTAACTCTGCATTTTAACCATCTTTAAGGTAGCTACTAGCCAACAGTAGGCTACCTGCTGCCAGAGACATGTAGAGAAAGAGTTGCTGTAACGTTAACAAGTGATGGAACATGTGTGATGCCTCTGTTGCCTGGAATGTCAGCACCAGAGGAAAACTACTCCAATAGACAACTCTGGTACTAAAGGAGGCACCAGCATCTACGTTATGATCCGGTCCGGTAGTTACCGGTTCTGTCGGAAACAGTGTTATATTGGCACTGTGTTTCAGTACCCAACCTTAGTAGCGGCTACTGTAGCCTTGAGCCTCTAGTCTGCAACAGAGATAAGGAGTGGGCTTCACAGGTGTTTTAGGCTCACTTCTTTCTAACTCCACACTCGCAGATTATTTTTTTCAAACTTGTAGTCTTCAGCCTCAACCTCAGTCTTAGACTTTATTCAACTTCACATATGTAGTAGTACCTCAGTAAGACCTGTAAAAGGACTTAATGTGTAAAATCCCCTTTAATGTACTGATAAGAATTAGCTCATCCATTATAATTCATCCATTTTCAGTTCCATGATGCACATCATCACATATTTGTTTCACAAAATATTGCACCATAATATACTGTCACACCCGTATGACACACACTTAATGTGTGTTTTATGAGACAGTTGAGACAGTGGTTTTCATCAGGGCTTAAGAAGATGGCTATTGTTAGCTTGCACTGTAGGTGTGTGTAAGTGTATATGTGTGTGTTCAGGAAGTGTGTGCTGATGTGGCCGCCCTGTGCCTGAGCTTGGATGTCAATGCCTGGAGGACAAATAATTAAGACATATGAGAGCATGCTTCAGAGGGCTGATACGCACACTTAACCAAACAGCATGACCTCGACTGTGCCTGTGAGTCTTTGTGTGGTTCTCTGTCTTTTCTTACGAGTCTGTTTCCTTTTACCCATGTGTGACATGGCACAGTGCCCTCCAGTTACCCCACTTGGCTTAGTAACTTTGGTTACAATCCACAAGGCCAATAAGACTTCGCTCATGTGTTTTTATTCCTTTTGTACATTGTGTGCATGCTTTAATTGGTCTGAAGCAGGAAAATTAAAATGCAAGTGTGAACACAACCTAAGTTCCTTAAATTGAATACTTAAATGGAGAAAAAAAAGGGGAAAAAAAGTCCTTCTCCAGTTAGAAACCAGTGTTTGTTCTTGTTCCTACACTGTGCTGTTTGAATGCTGTATGTGCAGAAATTGACACTAGAAGGATGTTTTCACATTCATCTGCTGAAAGTGGAAAGTTTCTCTGTGCTCATTAAAAATCTTATTTTCAGGGGTGGAGCCAACCAGCAGGACTTGTGACATTACAAATAGTCAGAAAGTCAGTCCTGGTCCAGTATGCAACTTGTACAGTGTGATGTAGAAACTTGAAGCCACCAGTCCACATCCACTGAGAATGGACTTTACAGTGAAGTAGGAGACAGGTTTGTAATGAGCTAATAGGAGGAGATTTTAACAAGGAAATTAGGCTATTGTTTGCAGAAAAAAACATATCAGATACATTATTGTTTCAAGTAGACTATTTGTATTATGGCTAAATACGTGTCTGGAGGGGATCTTTAATTAATTACAACTATGACTCACTTATTGCACGATAGCAGCGGTTGCATTTTGCAAGCACTTTTGTCAGACAGCCAAATTGTGCTTTCAAATGTCACTTTGGGTCTGTCTACTGCCAAAGAGCCAATGTAATTATAGTCAAATATTCTTTTGAATTACAGGTATTACACAACTCTTTTGCGCACACACACACACACACACACACACACACACACACACGATGTTGCCACAGAGAACACACCATATCAGTTGTGACAGCTTTTCATTATTCCTCAGCTTTTGTAATACAGGGCTCTGTCAGTGCGGGCCGAAAAGGCGAAATCAGCATCAACGCAGTCATCATATCCTATCTCCTATAATATATTTGATGGAGACAGAAGTGAATTCATAGCACCTAATTTAAATATTGATGGTCTTGCCCCCTCCCACCTCCAATTAAGTATTCTGAGGTTCTATTTTCATGCAGTTGCAAAGCGGCAGAAGAGTACACAGAGACATCTCCAAAATCACATAAGCCTCTTTTATGCTGTTGACATTTCCCTCGTATGCTTCCCAATTAATGTTTAATCTGGTATTTTAAATGCATATTAAAATACAATTTTGTGCAATAAAAGCAGAGTCTGTACTGGGCTGGATGATTCTTAACAACATTGCCATCCACAGTATTTTACAGCATCAAGCTATAAGTGCACCAACTTCACTGAACTGGGACATCAGGATGCATCCTGAGCTCTGGGCACATTTTATTCCTTTAAGAAAAACACCAACTAAACCATTTTCTCTCAAAAATGAAAATAATATTTTTAGTGCTGTAAACAGGATTATTATGAGGAGCTGTCATGCAATTATGTAAATGGATCAACAGGCTATTGCTTTTCTTAGCTTTTGCTGTATGTAAACAACCTAAATATAACCAAGTGAATGCAACCTTTTAAACACTTACCCTGAGTGCAAAGATCATTTTGTGAACATAGAGTAGGATGTCTCACAAAAGACTCATTTACTTAAAGTGGGCTATTTTTTCCCTTTTAAGTATGTTTGAAAAGCTATATTTATATATTTCAGGTTATGTAGTATATAATGACCCCTGAAATTTATTGTGACCTCCCAGGGAAGAACAGTAGCCTACAGTCTCCTCCCAGCCCATTAGGAAAATGTTTGTTTCTTTTAAAGAAAATGAGAAGACTTGATGTGATTCGCCATTAATGAACCCAAATCCACCTACCGATAATAAATTCCTCCTTATAACCATGTATTTAAGGGACAGTTGACACCAAAGATAAAAATAAATATTTTTCCTCTTCTCTGTAGTGCTATTTATCCATCTAGATTGTTTTGGTGTTGAAGTGGCTGAGCTTTGGAGATATCGGCTGTAGAGATGTAAGTCTTCTCTCCAGTATAATGGAAGCAGATGGCACCTGGTTACTCAAGACAATTCAATGACTGGGACAATTTAGATAGGACCAGAAAGCTCCACTTGATATATATTTGATTTTGGGGTGAACTGCCCCTTTAAGGCTGCGTCATGCCCTACTCAGGATTGTACCATTGGGTGCCGAACTCGTCTTCTGGTCGACCAACATTAGTCAGCATACTCACCTTCATTTGTACCCAAAGCTTGAGCATTTCCCCATCAGTAATTACATCATTAATTGAAAAGTGAAAATTAAAATAAACTCACAAATAGAGCCTTAAAAGAGCCATAAACAAATAGACCAGCATCTGCTCCATTGAACAGAAGCTCACAGTTGTGCCTTACTTGAAACTCAAAGGTCTCATCGAACAGTGGGTCGTCCTGGTTCTGGGCAGCAGTGCGGGTCCGCTGTTCAGCACAGTCTGCTGGTACGCCATGCAGCTCCAGAACGACGTACGGGTCAATGACCTCTCCCTTAGCCCCTGATCCCAGAGGCTTGGGCAGATTATGGGCACTGATAACCTGTAAAGCAAAGCAGTTGATGTTAAATTAATTCACTGATTGCATTTTTCGGAAGAATATATCTTGAAACCAAATGTTTCAATCTAAAGAACACCTTAATCCGCAGAGTTTGGGGTGGCACTCCCGGCACACAGCCCTGAGTGTGGGCACTGAAATATGACACCTCGTCCCTCATTACAGCAGGTCGGAGAACATAACCACACCCTCCGTTCTGTGAGAAGCGACCTCTGTGTAGGTCCAACATGGCGCCGGGGGTCTGCTGGTTTAAGGCCACAAGCTGGACCCCTCCTTTCCAGTATCCTTGAGGGTTGGGGTTACTGGAGTCCAGACGCACTGAACTGGGTCGTACCCTGGTTAGGGTGCGCTTGGTGAACATTACAAGGTCTTCTGGGCTCTCAGTGGTCAGTCGCCCAGCCTCTCCCTCACCCAGGGAGCAAAGCGTCCAATAAGGCGGCTCAGGAGGCATCGGTGTGCTGGGAGAGGACGGGCTGCTGGGTGGGGACTGCTGCTGAGCCAGTTTGTGACTGGCTCTCTGAGCATAGAAGCTGCGGCTGCCCGTCCGAGCGATAGCCACCAGGTCTGACAGCTCTTTGTGGAGGCGGAGTTTTCTGGGTTGAGAGGGTGGAGGCACCACCAGGACCACACCCAGTTCTTCCTCACCAGGGATGGTCATTCGCCGTCCCGCCAGAGGCCCCCCTCCTCCTATCTCCTCATCCTCCTCAGATACCTCCCCATCAGAGCCCTCCTGCTCTGGAGGCAGCTTCTTCCCCACTATTAAGATGCGTCCCTTTAGCTGCTCGGGGGAGGGTAAGGTTGTGGCTCGCCCTCCTAGGCTGACAGGCAGGGCCTCTGGAGTGTAAAGACGGGAGCCGAACACTTTCTTCAGGTGCTGTGCCATAGTGCGCTGCTGGGCAGGAGAGCAACGCTGGCATATGTACAGCAAGAGTGGGTACTGAGAGGTCAGGAAGGCATACTTATTGACCACTTCCAGAGCAGAGCGGATAGTGACAGGTGTGTGGTGGTGGTGATGGTGGTGGTGGTGATGATGGTGGCGGGGGATATCTGGACCATAGTCGACCCCAAGAAGAGGCTCCCCCTCTGGGCCGTCAGTCACCCCCAGCTCCAAGCATCGGCAGCCGGACTGCAGGGCCTTGATCAAGCCTCCTAGGTCTGCCCTGCCGTGGACCTGGTCATCCAGCAAGTAGGAGCGGTACGAGGTGCTGAGGAGAAAAAAAAAATCAACAAAACTACTTACACACTAATCCAAATAAAAGCCTGCTTCTAAATTATGCCACAACACCCAGTACCTCCAACTCCCGCAGACAAAGACTGGTTTAAAACTTCTACCTACAACGCACAAACCTTTTGCACTATTTATATTAAATTTCCACTTGTATAGTTTAGTTTTAGTTTATTAGTTTTAGTCAAGTTTAATTTTTTGCTCATATTTTGCACTCCATGTCCTACTTGAACAATGCATAGTGTATATACTTTAATTTATAGTTTTATATCTTCTATTATGTATATTAAATTTCAAATTCCAAACTGTATAACCCAAAGAGTGACCTCAGTAATAACTGCAGGAAGTGACTGCTGAAAATATTTTAGTGTGTCAGAGAAGAGGAAAAAATATGTACTGATACATAAAGTGACAACTTCTTTCTTTCTTCTGTATATTTTACTTTAAAAAGTTTGTTTTTATGTTGGCATGCAGAGCACAGTGAGTAAGCAGAGCCATCTGGCAGATGAATGGACACGCTTAG
This sequence comes from Morone chrysops, assembly GCA_019097615.1. Classification (NCBI taxonomy): domain Eukaryota; kingdom Metazoa; phylum Chordata; class Actinopteri; family Moronidae; genus Morone; species Morone chrysops. Next base: position 2,243,042 of record JAGRRF010012888.1, read on the forward strand.
AAAGGGACTGCTGAATGAATGATTTTAGATAGTTAGCTATGTTTGACAGTTTACAGAATAGTGGCTCTGTCTTTGTTGTATTGTATTGTATTTGTATTTGGTTGTGGGGAAGTTTACATGTGAGTGACTTTGCGGTGAGCTCTGATATGATCATCCAGGACTGGTTTCCACACAGTGGATGCACAAAGTAAGAGACTAAGCTTATGAGCTTCTTGGCTTGGTAAGTAACACGAATGCTAGGCTGATATTAGCTGGACATGCTAACGTGTGCAGCCTACGTTAGAACAGGCAAACACATCTTTCCAATCCTTATACAGGTAATGCTCAATGACTCAAAGTGTGGAACTACGAGATTAACTTCTATGTTTGGCAGTTATATAAATGTCAGTGGAATTTTGACTAATTGACCCTTCCTAAACAGTTGAGCAAGCCTCAGTCAATGTTCTACTTTCCTGATGGTAAAAAGATATAAGTGACATATATATAGTCACATCTTAAATAAGTTACTAGCTAGCTAATCTACATAAGTCGTTAGCTGGCTAGTTAGCTTGTGTTTTGTTACAGAGCAAAAAGGGTAATTAGCTAGCTACATTACCTAGCAAGTTAGCTAGTGTTTTGCTACCATTAGCTAACTAAAGTTGTGACTATATACTGTATATGACACAAAATGAATATAAAATAATTTTAAAACTCATGATCAATGATCTTTTAACCATTCTTTTCACCATAGACAAGCCTAGCACATCGCCTATCTAAGAGGCTTAGGAAGGGTCGATTGTGGATAACTATTCTGATCATTATTTTGAACGGCTCTAATTAGACTAAAATGTGACATGCACCTGATGTAGTAGTGGGACAGAGGCATGTTCATGTCCTGACAAACTCCCAGGTGCTCTGGGTCAAGCAGCTGGCACTCTGGAGACTGTAGGTAGCGGGCAAATCCATCCAAACCCAGCAGCCCCCTCTCCCGGCCCTGGGCCGAGGGCTCACAGCGCCTCAGAAGCTCCCAGCAGCCCTCGGTTGTCGCCAGAGACAAACCCTGCTCCGTCTCCAAGAAGAGGCGCAGGTCCTGAGGGTCCAGACACTCGCGGTCCTTTGACAGTTGCACCAATAAGAAGTAGACGTCAGGCCGGGTGCAAAGCTCACAGTAGGCCTCCTGGAACTCCTCGCGTGTCACATGGGAGGTCAGCTTCTCCTTGCTGCGCTGGATCTCCTTAAAACGCAGGCGGACCTGCGGAAAGAGAAAATGGAGGAAAGAGCGGATCAGGCAGGACGGACAGTTTATTGACCCAGAGAGGAAGTGACTTAATTAGCCAAAAATATTCCTTGTTCATTCAATGAAGCTGGTATGTTTAATTAAACTTTAGTTATCTTGTTTCAGAAAGGATATTAAAGTGACCCTTCTGTCATCTCTCCATCGCCAACTTCCTTTCCTTCCTCTTTTCCTTTCCTTTCCTTTCCTTTCCTTTCCTTTTTTTCTTTCCTTTCTTGCTTCCCCTTCCTTCTTCTCACGTTGTTTCATCTTGCTCTGTGCTCAGCCTATGCTTCTAAAAATCTTCCCTCTCTGATATCATCTTGGTGAACTCAGTGTGTCTGACTTCTTGCAGGTTCGTCAGCAGTCATGTCACCTGTCTGAGCCAATATACACTTCTACACTCTCTTTGTTTCCAGGGTAATTCAGTCCCTCTCTGTCTGGCCGGCTGTTGAGGCAGTAGGTGATAGAGGAGGAGGAAAGTGGGAGAAGTAAGTAATGTTGTGCTGCTTCAAATACAGGAACAAACCATTGTTCAGGAAACATGCTGCTCCTGCTGCAGCTGTAGCTTAGGTGAATGGAGACTTTTTATCACCTGCTGTTTTTGACAGTCATGATGACTTTGCCTTCTTCCAAAATGGTGAATATCTAAGCTTTGTTCATACAAGACAGCTAGGTAGCTGTGTTTAAGTTTAATGCTAATACATATTACTTTGTTAAATCGGGCAACATAAGCAGGCAAGCTGTGTATGAACAATCTTTCTCTGCAATCAATTTTTCATTTATGGCACATGAAAACCAAAAACAGTGCCTTACTGTAAACATTAGTAATAATCATTATTTCAGTTTTACTGAGAATACATAAATCAGACATATTCTGTCTTTACTGCATTCAAAAATACAATAATTATGTTTAAAAATACCAAGTGCAACACAAACAACAGTGCAAGAGTTTTTTTTAGGCAGGGTTTCTGCAGGTTACAACAGGTTGAATTTAAGACCTTTTTAGGACCCTTATGAATGCAATTTAAGATCTATTTTACATCTGTACTAGCAAAAAATGATATGAAGGAAAATCTACATTGGTTGCATGTCAGTTTCGGTTTCATTAATTTAAAAGAAGTCAGCAGTGTGTAAAAAATAACAACACCTACTGACATATGAAACCAAAAAGGGCGGAAATGCGTTTCCTCAGTTGGCATATTTCAGGCAATTGAAACTGTTGCAGTATGTCAGGGCAATTTTGGGTTGATTTAGTTGTTGCAAGCAGTGGGCTGCTGTGTGTGTGAAAGTGTTGGTAAATGGTAAATGGACCTGTACTTGTATAGCGCCTTTCTAGTCTTTCGACCACTCAAAGCGCTTTTACACTATGTGTCACATTCACCCTTTCACACACATTCACACAGCGATGGCAAAGTCCATCGAACAGAAACTAACACACCCTTTCACACACATTCACTCAGTGATGGCAAAGTCCATCGAACAGAAACTAACACATTCACATTCACTCAGTGATGGCAAAGTCATCGAACAGAAACTAACTCATTCATACACATTCACACAGCAATGCTGTGCATCGGGAGCAATTTGGGGTTCAGTATCTTGCTCAAGGATACTTCGACACGTGGCAGGAGGAGTGGGGATTGAACCAAACAACCTTCCGAATGGGGAACGACCCGCTCTGCCTCTGAGCCACAGCCGCCCCTTGGACCACATAATGATTGGTGAAGCCTCTCTCTGTCTGTCTCTTGGAAAGCACGCCTCTTAGATTATTCTTTAATTATATCTGCCCCTAAATTTGCTTTTTTTAGAGTCCCCCAAAAAGCTCAGATTATAACTGGAGCCATGCTTCAAACCAAGAGGACAGAAGTGATTTTCTGCCATGTCATTTTGTTTTGACCTTTCCATTCTGAGCTCTTCTGGTAGCTCTTTACTTGATTTTAAACCTGCAGTAACTGATTTTTGATGCCATTTTGGGGCAGCGGCGATAAGCTGTGAACACAACATTGACATATTATCACCTTTAGTTAGAGTTGATATGGTGCTCAATTTGCGGTCATGTTTCTGGCCACCTGATGAATGTAAGACACTCAAATGCAACCAGCAAACCCAGTCCTTTTGGACGCAATTATCTTTTTCCCAATGTGCAGCACCCACGTCTGCATGAATCATTTGCATAAAGGCGTGTGATTTAAAATTATTCTGTACCTAACCATAAGGCCCAGCCTCCCTCACCTTGGCCTCCTTGATACCGGGGCACAGTTTACAGATGGTGTCAACTGCCACGTCCTCAGACACAATGCCGTAGCCGTCTTCATCCACCTGGGCGATTTCCGCTGCCAGCCACTCACTCCTCATCTTGCCTCCCAGGCTGCCGTCTACAGCCACACCACCCCCTTCACCCAGCCCTCCACCACCTCCCCCAGCCGCCCCGATGACTGAGGGGTGGGCCAACAGGTAGCGAAGGCCGGTCACCCAGATGTTGGCCACATCTGCCGACAATGCAACCAAGTCCAGAGACTGTGGGCAGGGATAGATAATAAAAATTACTGGGTGGATGGATAACTAACTAAGATTATTCACTCTGGATGTCTCAACATTAACACGGTACCTGGTAGTCATCCCCATGTATGATGGAGAAGGCTGCTTCCTCAGCCAGGTGTTCAGAGAGAGGACCGTTATGGATGAACGTCTCGGTGCTCTTTCCGGTACGGACCTCCCGGATACTGGAGACGTCCAGTCGAGCCCGGTCCCCGTCCTTCTTCGATGGTTCCCAGCGTAAGCAGCTGAGGTCTGGTTCCAGGGTGTAGAAACGGCAGTAAACCCGGGAATTGGGTCGGATCTTCTTCAGCTCACACCCACCCTGCATAAACGCCAAGCAGTCTGCGGCACTGCTCACCTGGGACAGAAAATCAACTCGAACTTTATGATCCATTTTCAATCACAAAAGTATGACAGAATTTTTTATAGCTTTGTAGATAATGTAATTCAATTATACTCATCTACCTTCTTCTCAGAGGGCATGCTACTGAAGGACACAGTCTTCTTCCTGCCTCCGCCCACCTTCTGCACTGAGGGATCCTGGGAAAAGACGAAGACAGATGGCCAAGAGGTCAAAATGAGAAGAAGAACTTGTACTTATTAAGAGGAACAGCAGACTTAAAACACACCCTTGGTCTGTATAGGTAGTGTAATTAAAAACTATCTAGCAATTAAAATGATAAGCTAAAGATTTCTGTAAAAAGGCAGTTTTTGTTGTTTTTGGAAGCAACATATCTCTGTATTTTAAATAGATTAGTAGATTTGAGACCATTTCAGTGTGAAAAACATAAAAAACAACAATCTCATAGCGTGGTGTGACCTCATTAAATCTATACATAATCAACTTGTTAACAAGTCACCTTCTCTTATTTATGCAATTCTCCCAATGAGGAGAGGTGCACCTTTCAGACACGTGCACAAATGACACGTAACCTGGTGTGCCTGTTTGATAAATACAGCAGAATGCGAAACATCTGGCCCTCAATATCTTTGGGTTTTGGACCTGCATGGACAAAACAAGCCATTTAAATATGTCAACTAGGTATCTAGGGAAATTGTGATACATTTTATGCCATTTTATAGACCCAACAATTAACAAATGAAACAATAAAAAAAATAATTCTGCAGATAAATTAATAATAAAAATGTTGTTTGCAGCCCTATTTTTAAACTTGCAAGGCCTCGATTGCAAGATCATGAAATCATGAGAACAGGAGAGAATCCAACTAGCCAGGCTATGCAGAGTCCTTTGAGGAACCACTGGAAGCTACAGCACAAGCTATGGGTGTGGTTTAACACTGGGTGTGTGTGTGACACTGGGTGTGAGAAGTGACTGTTTGCTCAAAAACAACAATGGCAGCTGCTAAAGAGGTTAGCGTAGATGTTGCTAGCATCAGTTCTATTAGATGAGCAAAGAACAGCACTGAAGGCTTTACTCCATGGGTTTGGTAAGAGTGTTATGTGGTTCATTGGTCTGATTGGTTTGGCTATTGATAGATGGTGATAGACAGATGGTTCATCTAATCACCTTTTTGTATGTATCTTTAGTGCCAGCCCTTTTCCAAACAGTTTCCAACGATGACTTCCCAGATGGTTCTGTGTATCTGCAGTCAGATTAGCCCTATCTGAAGGTATTTCTTTTTGACAGAAGACGACAGAGGTACAATTCTTATTTTATATCTCTCTGGTGAAGCTTAGGGAAACACATCTCCTTCCTGGGGATGGATCCTGGGGATGGATGCCAGTGCATTCCTAATTGCAGGACCCAAGCCTGAATAAACAGGCAGAGTTGCTTCAGGAAGGGCATGCGGCGTAAAAAGCTTATACCAAGTCAAATATGCAACAGATGATCCACTGTGGCAACCCCTACAGGGAGCAGCCAAAAGCAGAGGAAGTATAGAGGACCAGTGCTGTTTTTCTAGATAAGGCGGACCTTTCTTACAGTGCACACACCTGTTTTGTAACCCTGCTAAGATCTCTGCTTCCTTCTCCAGCCAGTGACAGATTGATTGGCAGCGTTATCTTTGCTTGGTGAGCAAACGTCAATGTTAAGTTAACTTTCATTAGCACTACAGCATGCAAGTTGTACCCCGGTAATAGCTTTTTGCTGATTTGTAATGAGCTAAATGGTCTTAGCTGAAATGACAGCAGTAATTGCAAGTGGCACTGAGTGTTGGCCATGTCTCCCATGTGCAGTCCTTTCCCCAGCTACCTTCATCAGCCAGCAGTGTTTGGTTTGTGCAGATATACTGCACTGATAGACAGAATTAGATATATTTGCTGTAATAATATCTGAAATGGCTTCCGAGGCCTTGAACATGGAAGAAAAAAGAATGAAGATAAAGTGGAGGTGATAAAAATACAGCCATAACACAGCGTACCAATCATCCAACCAATATAAATCTACTCTCACTTCTGTTTTCTCTTTCATACGTGTTGTGAGAGCTGGAATAAAAAATACAATTCTCACTGTTTTGCAACAAAGAAAAACAATGAAGATAACCCTAGCCCAGTGGGTTTTTTTTTTTTTTTTACATTTGCTTTACTTCTTCATTGTTTGGAGCAGTGGTTCCCAACCTTTTATCTTAAAGGACCCCTTTACTGTCATTTAGTAAACTGACGGCCCCTGCTCAAATGACATATTTTATGGATATTTCATATTACATTCAAAACAAGAAACCCAAACACTGAACACAGTAACTGCAAGAAGTTTGTGATAAACGAGTGCGCTGTTATAACACCAAATAGGGAACTATTTCATGTTTTATATGTAAGATGCTATGGATGGACAAAGATATTCCTTTCATTTGCCAAAAAGTGTTTCACAGATATGCAATGGTGGAATGTAACTAGGGCTGCAACTAACAATTATTCACATTATCAATTCAGCTGTTGATTATTTTCTCAATTAATTGGTTTTGTTTTTTGGTCTATAAATTGACAGAAAATAGTAAAAAATGTTGATCACTGTTTGCTTTTCTTTTGTTTGCTTGTCCACAACCCAAAGATATTAAATTAATTGTCATGGAGGACTAAAGAAACTAGAAAATATTCATATTTGAGAAGGTAAAATCAGAGTCCAGAATCTAAAATCTTTTTCATGAAAAAAGACTCAAAATGATTAATCTATTATCAAATTAGTTGGCAATTAATTTAATAGCTGAAAATCTATTAAGGCTGCAGTAGGTAACTAAACTTTCCCTATATCCTGACAGTAGTACATGAGACAGATGATCCTCTGGCTCCTCCTGGTGCTGCTAATAGCATTTGCAAGAATCCACCGGGCCTGAACAAAAACAACCAATCAGAGCTGAGAAAGATATTAAGATGGTTTGGGTTGGTGTCTTGAAGATAATTGATTGGTGAGTGTCATTCACAGCGTTTGTATTTGACAACCTGGGGTCAATCAAACTCAACAATCAAATGGAGCGAAGCCTGCAAGCTAGTTTAGTCAGTCAACTCGAGCTACGCGGATATACACACATGACATGCTTCACTCCATAATCACTAACCAAGCGCACCCTTCCAATCTGGCAGTCTATTTAAACTGCACAATTTCCCAGCTCTCCCTCTGCTCTGTCCGCTGTTGCCCTGCATCCTTTTTGCTGCCTGCTGCTCTATAAGCCCCACCATCACCCCAGCATCCACCTGTAGGCTCCGGGTAGGGGGTTAAGGTATTGTTAAGGTATGCTCATCACTCCCCAATATCTCTATGTAAACATATCTGCGGTGAATGATGAGGTCGGAGTCTAGACGCCAAAATCTAATATAAGCTATACTGCTGTAATAAACATTTGAAACGCGAGTTGGCTGACTGAACTGTTTTTACGGAAGCCCTAAAGGGCCATGCATTCATACATTTTATTTTCTCCGTTTTCCCGTGATAACGAGTTAATTTTCTCCAAATCTCAAGATAACGAAACTTTGTTTTCCCAAGATAACGATATAATTAATTTGAGATCTCGAGATAATGACTGTGATATGATAACTGCGGTCAAGCCAGCCGTTACTCCGATCTCCGTGGTCAAATCAGCCGCACAATTTCGAGTGTTATATGTATATATATATATATATATATATATATATATATATATAAAATATAAGTGTTATATTCGCAGCATTATGGTAAATGCAGAGAAACAGCGTATTCACTTCCGGTTTTCAAAATAAAGGTATTAAGAACAGTAAGCTA
>JAGRRF010012888.1:2253379-2265527 GCA_019097615.1 Morone chrysops
TTAAAGGCAATAAAAGCCCAAAAAAATACTTAAAAGAAAAAAGAAACATGGCAGTTCAACATGGCGGACCTCTGTAGATAAAAAAAGGTAACAAGGTAACAAGTCATATTTTCAGGTGAGTATACATATAAAACATGCCTATGAATATTACATTCCATTTCTGACAATAGATCCTCCTAAATGTTACATACTGGATATACATACTGGACCTTTAAAGTAGACTGTAAATAGTTTTTCTGTTGGCTTCAAATTAGTTTTTTGAATTTTAAAATGTTTCAGCTTGTCTTTTGAGTGTGTGAAGGGCTGTGTGACAGACATACAGACATAGCAGTAACCTGACATCGTCATCGTCATCAATAATGAACATGAATGCATCAGGGGCAACCTGAGCTTAGGCTGGAAAAGCAGGTTTACAGACTCCCAATGGATCTGTTTTACTGCCTCATTCAGCTTCAAGCTAAACAATCTGTGTTCACATACAGAACGCTTAATCAATTGTTAATATCATTTTCATGTGATAGGCAAACAGTGATTCATAGTTTAATAATCTGTGGCAGCCTGCTGACTCCTAGGAGATGTGTGTGAAAACCTCAACCAGAATATAAATAAACAAGGTTCACTCTGTCCTGCGCTTAAATCTGACAACTTCACTTCCTACATGTTGAAAATGTAATGTAGAAATGTAATTAAATCACAAAACAACATCCAAACTGGTGCACTTCCTGTGTGTGGCTTTACTACATGACTATTAAGCATCCTTTCAAACCTCCCAGGAAGAAAAGCTTACAGTATTTCAGCTGGAACCCACACTGTAGTGACATAAGGGCCAGATGATTAACTGATCATGAGGGAGCTAAATTTCAGGCTTTAAATGTTCAAACTCCCCTAATAAACCTGCAGGCCTCAGCTCTGCGTCCTCACTCTAATACACCTTTTCCACCAATGGGGAACTGGCTCAGTTCCAGTACCTTGTTTTGAACTATTTGAAGCATTTGGACCAAAAATAAATTGGTACAGGATTTCCTTGGGAACCAAAGTAAGCATGTACTATTCTACAGGTTGTTCTATAGAGCACTCTCAGTCGATGATGCATCATGGAATATAATGGTTCTGCTCAAAAACTGCCGGCGGGCTGGTTCACTAGATAGCACCAAGGGTTAGGGTTGGGGTTAGTGTTAGGGGGTCTGTGTGACGATAATGATGAAGTTGCAGTTATTTAGCAGTAAGCCTTACTGAAGAAACTAACTTTGAGCCCAGTACAGAGCACACAGATGAGGACAGGATGAACATAGCACTGATTACCCCAGAGAGAGAGACAGCTTGAAATCATTGCCTCGTCCCACCGACAACGCAAACGTATTGATTTCAAATTGTAATATTCCCACAACTCCCAGCACACGGACAGACATAGAGAGGCAGCAAGGTCAGACTTTTCAATAAAGGCGGTTTGCTTGTTTGTCTTTGTTCACAAAACAGTCCCACAAAATGTCTTTTTTATTAAGTTGCTCAGCGAGGAAGCTGGACGGCTTAGAGAAAGCAGGTCAGCGGGTATTTAGGTGGACAGAGCAGAGCGGGGGCGGCCGTGGACGTTAGTGATGCTTTAGGGCAGCATGAACATTTGGGAACATTGATGTTGTCATGGCTGTCATTACTAATCCAGTGTTTGCATGCATGCGCATCGCATATGTGCATGTTTCCACTGTCACTTTGACACACGGTACCATCCAGGAAACTATGGCCACGACCTCGTAAAGCCTTTAATGCAGCGCTCTGTTGGGCCTAAAAGGGCATCTATCAGTTATAATCCACAGCGTGCTTTAAGCTCCATCTCCCTCTCCTCCCTCTCTCCGGTTTGTTTTACTCCTACGCTCTCTTTAGCTACGATGTGATCATTCTCTCCATCAGCAAGTCTCATCAGCAAGTCTGCCAGGAAAAAATCTCAGCACAGATGGAGAGAGAGAAAGACAAATGGGACCAAATGCTGGAGGGAGAGAAGAGTAGACAAATGAAAGGTAAGAGAAGACAAATTAAGAGAATGGGTTTAAAATTACAGGATGTCCTGAAGTGGAGATGAAACCAGAGCAGAAATTAACACAGACATAAAAAAATAAAAAAATACAGAGCAAAGCAACAAACGGAATGAAAGAATAGATAAAGGGCAGGAGATGAAAAGAGGGCTGAGATGCAACAAGTGGGGACACAGGGGGCAGAGAGGAGAAAGGAGCAAAAGTAGAATAAATGGAGACAGAACAATAGGTCATTGTATTGAACAGGCATGGACAGCAGATGAAGTGTTTACAGCAGCTGGCTCTTTACTTGGTATAAAACATTCATCATGCCACAGCCCTAAGAGAGCCAAACAATAGCAGAAATGTACTGTCACATGTATGTCAACATGTTCTTATATAAAAGTGGTTCAAGTAGACCTAGAGTTTTATCCACCTTGATTTCAAACTTGCAGCAAAGTTTTGAAAGCCACCCAGCTAACCTCCTGTTTCCAGGATAACTGAAATTCATTGCTTGCACTTGCAACCTATAATCTTTGTCTTTACCTGCTGCTATGTGCCCGATCGGCACAGAGCATGTGCAACTCTCAACAGAGATTAGAAGCAAGCAAAATGGCTCCTTAGCCACATCTATCATCAGCTCTGGAAAAAATAATGTGTTTCATTATTTTCTACTACTTGCCCTATCCGGCCCGATGTGGCATTTTGTTTGCCCTGGGTAAGCCTTATAGACCTTTAACACAGGTGTTACCAATGATTCCGTTCCATTTAGTGTAGCAGAGCCTTTATAGTGACCCAACATCCACAATAGCAGCCCCCTGAGTCTATTGGACCTGAATGGAGCAGAACCTTAATTAGTATCATTGGTAACACCTGTGGTTACCCTACTATTTCATGTCAAAATGGCTGCTGTGAAAATGGTCTATTGTTGAGCCCTGAGTAGGTCATAAACAGCTGTAGCGTAACAGGGGCTGTGAAACTAAAGAAGGGCTGGTGGAGTCTGGTTGGCACAACACAACCCCAGCCTCAGCTGTCTGACCATCAGGTTCGACTAGTCTGTTTGACTTGGAAAAACAAAAGCGTGGGAGTGAGATGCTTTGAAAAGGGCTGGAGAAAGAGGTTGACTTTTAGACAGACTAAAGAGGAGAGGTTCTGGAAAACAATTAAACAGCTGAGGAGAAGAGGTACGAAGTTATCCAAGATTGTTGAAAAACCTGGATAAATATAAATATAATAATATAAAATATAATGACTGCAGGCCAAAAGCATGGGAGAATTTATCTCTATCCTCCATGGTCACCACGGACATACATACATTTCTTGGTGGCCTTGCACTCGAGGATGAACTGTTAAGCTTTGATTAAGGCCTGATTAAGCATTTCAGGCTTGACATGATTTTCATTAGCTAATTATTCATGTATTCAGAATGCAGCTGAGAGATGATGTTTCATTGCCATACCCGTCTTGCATTCTGTCTACTCAGATTATAAACGTATGTGGAATAGGGATGGTAAGATTCACAGATTCACATCAGTGCACCAGCATAAAGGTTTCATCTCTGCATCAGTAAAATACATTTTTAATAACAAAGACTCTATGCTTTTTACCGTATCATACAGTATCATACCGTATCATACCGTATCGTACAGTATTGTATCAGTAGTTGCTTCATATGTATCCCTAATGTATCGAATCGGATCAGATTGGTAGTTGCTTCATACTGAATGTATTTCTAATGTTTCGTATCATTGGCAATACATTAAGATGAATATCGCCTGGGCCTCAGTGATGAAAATGCACATCCCTAGCAGAACGACATCTGAACATTACATTTATATGTGATTGTTGAACATCTATTCTATTCTATTCTAGCTTCTATTACAGCCTCCTCTCTTCTGGGTGGAGGTTGTTAGCTGGTCACCCTGTCCTGCACAGTGACCTTCAGCAGCTGCTACACACACTGGATAAACTTTAATGAACTGATAGAGGCAATGGAACATTAATAAGAAAAATCCATTTATACAGCTGTGACAACACTCAAACACACCCTGTACATACGGGGTCATTCATCAATCCCTATACTGTGGCCTGCACTGTGCCTCAGTGTTTCCACCCATTGACTAACTTGTTTATACAACTTGTTAACCTTGTGCATAATGCTCTCACACACACAGACTGCTGAACACACCAGACCAGCACCTGGCAGTTGCATAAATCCAGTCCCAATCTGATCCCATGATCTGGCTAATGATCCCTCGGCACATTGGCAGAAGATTACCACAATAGATTAGTGCGCTGCCGCCCGCATTCACAGTCTTACTGCCACTAATCCACAGCAAAGGACGGGCCACTGTGTATCACAGTCAGCACAACGGTCCACAACTGTGCAGAACACAGACTCATTCACTCACACACACAGGCATTCAGGGCTGGATACTGCAGAAACTTAATTATTTTAATTATAGACTCATTCTCATTAGCTCAGAATATTATTGATGTATTCAGTTATATATACACTTGTTTGATAACCTTTTGCTACTTTTGTCAGTTTTGGGACTCCATAGACTCGAATAGGACACATTTTTCACACAACACACTCATAGTGCAGGTGTTACTAATATCATTAACGGCTCCGTTCCATTTCTGTGTCCCATTAAGTCATGTCAGCGAGCCAACATGAACATAACCAGGGCCCTGAAATAGGCTCTTGCAGAGCAACAGGTGACTCAGCAGATTCCGTGGTATGTACGTATATTATTTGTAATATTCTAATGGTAAGCTCTCCTGTACATCGACACAAGTAAAGTTTATTTATAAGTGTGTACACAGCCCAAATAAATAGACTGTATTACTGTACTAACAAAATACAAAAAAGTAGTCCTGTCATGCTGTCGGCTATTTCACCTACAGTAATGGTTCTCAGACGCTCTGAGTCTCCAGATGAAATCAGGCATTTTATTCCACAACAATCCCAAAAAAGGAGAGTATACTGTAAGTTCCAGGTTATTGTACTTGAGAATTGCAACTTTATACTTCTACTCCACTACATCTCAGAGGTAAATAAATACATTTTTAGATTACAATTTTTCATACCCTTTTTGACCATTTATCTCCATATTTGGTATTTACTAACTACTGGAGAAAATCCTTCAGTGCTGTTCTTTGCTCTTCTTTTAATGAAGAAATTCTCTCCAGCTCTAAAATGCTGCAGCATCTATGCTAATTTCTTTAGCAGCTGCCATTGTAGTTTCAAGGTGTTTTCTCGCTGTTACACACACCTAGTGCATAGTCAATGCCATAACTGCTAGAAGTTCCTCATATGGACGCCGATTGGTCCAAACAACTGTGGTTGGACACAAGTTCATAGCTTGAATTCTGGGAAGATGGATTATTGAGTGATCTTGCATGCATAGTAAAGTTATTTGGTGTCCTGGTTACAATGTTTAAATATCAGACCAACGACATTATTAAGATTTATAAGACATTCATTACAGAATATTAGGAACTGAGTATTAAGTGTCAATCTTGTTATCGCCTGGTAACACCGGAAAGTGAATTAATCTGAGTGTCTTCACAACAAAGGTGGTGCTAGAGGCTGGATCCATCTCTCTGTGATCACTCATTCTGTATAACATTAAAGCTGAAAACAGCCCGCCAAAAAACTTGAAAGATGCTGTGGCCCATGTGCATGTGTCTGAATGTGTGTGTGTGTGTGTGTTTGTGTGTGTGTGTGTGTGTTTTTCAGCCTGATTTACCCTCCTCCCTTATGCCGAACTGCACACAGCCACCGCACTGATGAGCTTAATGTAAGATGAGACGGACATAGTGTGTTGAGAAAGAAATAGAGTCCATTTGAAAGAGTAGAAAGAGTCATAGAGGATGAAAATCTTATCAACACTTTGAGGGAGTCGTGCAAAAGCAGAATGATTAATTGATATCCGTGCCTGGATGTGTCTATGTACGCGTCTGTGGGTGGGAGTGTGTGTGCAGATATTTCAGTGTGTGCCCACTGATTGTATTTGGTTGAGTCATCTAATAAAAGGTGTTATAACTCCTACAGTACCTCCGTGTGATATTGCTTGCAGCTTCCGGCACAGTATGGATCCTGTACTGTTACAGTGAACCGCTGCAGTTGAAACAGACAGCTTTACTGAGATCATTAGAAATGCACTACAATTATCTGAGGCGGATGAGAATCACAACAAGTCCAATAAGCTGCTACATTCAGACCTGTAACCTTTTACAAAGCCTCGCATCTCTGGAGTGACCTAGGCCTGAAGTATTCTGTGCATAATGTGTTCGTAACAATCTCTGGGAGTGTGAATGTTATCATTATGCTTCAACTGGTGTGTGTGCATATGCAGTGAATGTGTGTTTATGGGCCTGTGTATCATCTGTTCAATTATTCCTTTTACTCTGGAAAACTGAAATCGAAAAAAGATATCAGGGCTCCTTGGGGGTATGGAGAAGAGAAATAACATAATTAAAAGGCAAAAGGAGAGTGAAAAAATAACATATTATATATTATATTATAGTGATTATAATTACATAATTGTAACATGTATTAAATAAATAACCAAAGTAAGTAAAGTGGAACAAATAAAAAATCATTGCATTATATATATATATATATATATATACACACACACACACACACACACACACACACACACACATACACACATTATGGTAATATAGTAATTAAATAATATCAATTAATCATTATTATTATTTAATTATTATACATTATCATTAATCATTTTTATACTTTTAATACATTTAATTATATTTCAAATAGGACAGTGAGGAGGCCAGGCCCCGACATGGGGAAGGGGCCCCTCACCACTCAGCAACGCAGCAATACAGCCAGAAGCTACAGCGGGAGACAAGCGGGGTTCGCCTCCTCACTCACATATGTAAAAACAAAAAAAAAAGGGTTTCAGTTTTAAAGGAGACCATGCATTGAGTGACAATTATCCTATAATAGAAATCATAGTATCAACTGTTAATAAATAATGGTAAAGGTGCAGCCTACACCGTAAGACCTATGAAAGTAAAACTGACAGGGAAGGTAAGGCAAATGCACGTACAACAAACACAAAAACTGTCCACCAGCAGGTGGTGCTACAATCAAGGTAAATTATGTCAAAACTGTAAAATTTGCAAAACCCACTTTTTTGGTGAATCCTCCGAGCGCAGCTTGCACCAGGGAGCTAAGACCATTGCAGGTCTAGTTTCTGTTTCTGTTTCAAAGCATCTTCGGGATTTGGATTCTGGACTGTGCATGCACAAAACCGTCAACTTGTTATACAGCACACCATTTCAATCTTCAGTCTGACATTGCCTCCACTCTAACCGATTTCTGTGGGAGAGGGGGATTCAATTATCCCAAACCAATCATTAGAGACCAATGTATATCCGCCCGAACATCATCTTAAGTCAACACTGATGTGTCACCTTGCCAACATACTGGATTTGCCAGGTTTTTAAGAGTGGAGCAGAGGAGGACTCAGACCATCCAAGACAAACAAAAAGCTTGTACCTAGGAGTGGGGCTATTTTGAGTTTAAAAAGTCTCACATGAATCAGAAAACATGCCAAAACAGATTCAAACGCCACTAACCTCTTTTACCATCCACGCAAGAATCATGTTAAACAGTACAGAGAGAGAAAACTTGCACAAAGATCCTAAATAAGAAGAGAAAAATAATCAAATATGAGTGAGTACCATTTTATTTGTTGTGTATATGGTTTAAAATGGAGTAAGAAATAGGCCTTTCCATGTGGCCATTGTATAGAAACTATTAATTCATTGAATTTTCAGAAGATGTGCTATATTGTGATACGAATCGCTATCTACATATGAAATGATCTATATTGGGATATGACATGTTGGTCATATCACGCAGCCTTAACCGTCACCAATGTTGTTGTTACTCCTTGGATCGGGAGCACAGCTTGACAACAGCTTGACAATGCATTAGTCCCCCTGAGGTTCTGATTGGATAATTGCTTTTTCATCTGAGAAACTGCGATTTTAAGTCATGATGTCAGGCCAGTAATCAGTCAACTCAGTGGAGTGGCCAGACTCAAAGGTCTTCACCCAGGCAAAGAAACAATGGCTGAAGCTATGAACTAAGATCCAAGTCAAGAGATAAAATAATCTCATTACTAGCCTTTTGGAGCTTTCAACCATATCTCACAGTTTTCTGCAACAAGATAGATATGTTTTCATCAGTATACATTTCAGTGTATAATCTCCTGAATATGGGAATTGTTGTGTTTTTGTTACCTTATCTACAGACACTGTGGGCTGCCTTACATATAGCCTGCCATGTTGAACCATGTTTCTACAGTAACCCAGAAGGCACAAACCAACCACTGGCTGTAGATAGGGGGCATGCACATTTTTTGTGGGTTTCACAGCGACTGTAATTTCTCCTTCACGCTTGGAAAATCCTACACACTAGTCCTTCTAAATAACAGAAAAAGTTAGAGGTTTTCTGGAAAAGCTCTGTTTTGGGAGCAGAAAAAAACGGTTTTAGTCTTGACTGAGGGCTGAAAAAGACAGACAATTTATACAACTTTAACTTTAACTTTAATCATAACACAGTTTAGTCATACAATAATGAATTTCATATTTTCTTATAATGTATTTAATATTGACCATTTGGGGGTTCCATATTAAACTAAGTGTGGCACATGTTGACATACTCTATGATTTCATGCACTGACCTGCTTCCTCCCAGTAACCTGGATTCTTGTGTGTCTTGGGTGTTGCTGAAACTTTGACCTCATGCTGTGCAGATGATTGTAAAGGACAGAAGAGTTGATGGGGACATTTCAATCAAAGCGCTTAGCACCACCATGCGCATACACACACACCATTAACAGGCTCTGGCTACTCTCTGCCTGTCTGCCCTCATATAATGAAGAGAATCTCTGATGGATGTCAACAAGGTTTTCTGCTTAACCTTGCCTAATTTCCTGCACATATACACAGGCTCTCACACTGTACACTAAAAAACAACACCACTGTTTAAAAAAAGATGCGAGGTGCTTAATGGCCTGAAATTAGTGCATGGGCATGACAACATGAAATGTTTCCAGATATGGAATACATAACACTGCTGTCTTCATCTATCTGTTCAGGTAATTTCCAGTCATTTCTGGTTGCGGTTTAAGGAACACTAATGGTCTTTAAACAGACCTGACACTGTACAGATTTGGACAGATTTTTACCCCTGAATTGTTTACCATCAACTAATTCTAGAAACCGCCAGATTGGTTGTTGTTTGACGTGAGGTTTGAGGGGAGTCACAACACCCGAATAATTCCCTGTACAATCAAGGATCTGGCTCTCAGACGATGACATTGCTGCTGTTATAAGTAAGTTATTTCAATACTACTGGAGTAGTTTTTCACATGTTGTGGCTAAAACTATATACTTTAATGTGTCTTTGTGCTGTGACAGAAAACTAAACACCATATTATCTGCACCTTCCAGACATCTGTGGCTTTTTATTTCTTACTCTCCATTCAGAGAAAGTGAAGTGCAAGAAACAAAGAAAGTGCCTTTCTCTCTTTCAACAGTAAGGAAGTGGCCGTGTTTGAATTAATTTTATTGGAATTGTCAATGAACAAAACCATCTGGAGGTTTTGTATTTGTGTTTAGACATGGCAGGTAGTTTTGGGACGATTTTAAAACCCATATGAAACCAAGTGGAGAGCAATGAATGAGAGTGGAGTTGCAAGTTTTCCACAACACGTTCCTGCAAATTTTTCACAATAAAAGCATTGTTATAGAAATGAATGGTTTCTGTCTACTGTAATGCTACAAGGGTTTTAATTTGAAAGTGATACAGCAAAATGCATGTTTAACCTTGTGTTTCTACAATCTTTATGTTAATCTGACCATAATTTACTAAATGAACATGCTGAATGGAAGAAGACTGAAACTAGAGATTGAGATAATATATATTGGCTTCTTTGTGAAGCTAATGGACCTGCCCACTGCTGGCCATTACATAGAATGCAGGTTTAAGACACTTCCGCGTTGGTTCTGTCCATTATATATACAGTCAATGGTAAGTAAGTAAGCTTTATTTATATATGTTTTTATTTTATTGATAGTGACAGCTGGAGAAAGACAGGAAAGAGGGGCAGAAAGAGGGGATGACATGCAGCAAGACTCAGCCTCGGCACATGGGACGCCAGCTCTACCAACTAATTCAGACACGAGAGCAACATGCTGAATGTCCATCAAATTTACATAAAGAGGACAGTGCATGTCTGAAAGGGGCTGTCTCTCCCACTGATGTCCACTGCCTTCTGCACATAAATTCAAATATTGTGACACCAGAGGACAAACCACACGGACCCAGACAGACAAGACAGCAACCTCTCCTTCATGTCTAGACAATTTCCCAGTTTCACCTCTCCCTCTGCCTTTTCTCTCTTTCTGCCTGCCTGTGCTGCTCTATTTCTCTTTCTCTAGTCCTCCTGAATCCCACCAGTGATTGTCCTCCCTGACCCTCTAAACGCTGCACCTCCTCACCTCTGCTTCCCGTCTGACTTTTCTCCTTCACGATCACGTCTCCTTCTTTCTATCTATCCATCTTCCTCGCCCTTCTAAATCCCTCCCATGCCTCACCCTTCCCCCTGCCCCCCTCCTTTTATCCTCCTCCATCCCTCCATCTTAGCATTAGTGCTATCAAGGGAGGCCTGGAGGGGACTTTAGGCAGTGGCCACAAGGGGCCCTTATCCTAAGCAATGACACACTTCCAAGTCAAGAGGACATTTGTTATGTAACAGTTTAAAGCTTCCCGGCTTTTCTGGTGGGCCTCTGACTCGGCTGATATCTACAAACGCACACACACGCACAAATAAACACAAGCAGACAAATAACACACACACACACACACAGAGGGAGAGAGAGAGGAGGGAGGGAAGATTAAGCTGGAACTGAGATCAAGAGGAGGGAGAGAGACTGGGAGAAGCAACAGAAGGAAAAAGAAAGGAGGAGGACGAGAAAGAGGACAGAGTGGCAGAGATTTAGACAGGGAGTAAGGCAGGAAGAATGGGAGGAAAAGAGAGAGGATGGAAGCGGAGGAGACGAGAGAGGGAGGGAAAGACAGCTGGCGGGGAAACCTGAGCCGATCCTTGTGGGGGAAAGAAAATAAATGAATGAAGGAAGTGAGAGAAAAATAAGGGGAGAGAGGCGGTCAGGTAGGTATCTTGCCAACCCAATCAGCTCCCACACAGAAGAAACAGAAAAATACCAGGATGACACCTGAGTGCTCTATTCCTGCTCGCACTGTGGGAAGGAGACATGAAAACAAAGATGAGGAGGAGAGAGAGGAGAGACAGGAACGGAGAGGGGAGGGTGAGTGGGGTGGGGGGTGACAGTTGGATAGCAGCCATGTACACTTCTGAAAAGGAGATGTTTAGTAAATGGCTTGATGAATCTTTAAGAGTGTGTGGGGGGGGTGTTCAGCAAGAGCAGGAGGAGAAGAGAGATGAGGAGGAGGAGGAGGAAGAAAAAGCTAATTCTGAATAATAAAAGGAGATAAAAGGAAATTAAACCAAGATAGTGGTTTATCCTGACACATAATGAATCGGAACAATATATATGTGTGCAATGTATGATGAATGGGCAGTTAGAGTATGTGAGCGTGTGTGTGGGTGTGTGCAGGTGTGTGTAGGTGTGTGTGTGTGTGTGTGCAGAAGGCTCCGGAGCAGACAGCCAAACAGTGGCTCTGTCAGAGGAGCCCAGCACTGGCCGAGACAGCAGTTATGCAACCCCCCTCCGAAAAACCAACTTACCCACAGAGACATGTCAGAGCAGTGACACACACACACACACACACACACACACACACACACACACACACACACACACACAATCACTCTATATGCACACCGTTGCTATTATGATTCTATTTCTAGTATGATGTTAGCCGCTGCCTAGCAACCCCAGGTGAAGGACACTAGGTCGGATAATGAAAATGTAATAATCTCAATCTACTTTCTTTTATCCTCAACAAAGAGCGGAGAGGAAACAAGAGAGAAGGAAAAATAACTCATTTGTGTGTGTGTGTGTGTGTGTGTGTGTGTGTGTGTGTGTGTGTGTGTGTGTGTGTG
>JAGRRF010012888.1:2277447-2293199 GCA_019097615.1 Morone chrysops
CATACCAGCCCACCGGATGTCGGTGTGTGTGTGTTTGTTTGTTTGTGTTTGCGTGTGGTTTGGAGAGCACACAGAAACATTGTGAACACACAACTATAGCATATGAGTATATAATAAAACTAAAAAATTCCTAAAGAAATTTTGAGTGTGCCTGACTCTGGCACATACATTATTGACACTGCCGAGTAGTTTACAGTATATGACCTCTACCATTGCTTAGGTATGTGACAGATGTGTGTGTTCTTCTCCCACTGAAATAGTGAGGCTCGTAACGAGTTGATGCGACAAAGTCGGCCAAAAAGTTTGTATTTATGTATTATATTGATGCCGAATTGACAAGAAGACTGTTGAGATATTTCTTGTGTTTCTACAGTTATGTGCTTTAATGTAAACGCAAATAATTGTTAATATATGGTATTTCTTAAATGGAGCTTGGCATAATATTGTCCTAGGATTATGCAGGAAGCATCATGGTTTAATTCAAATTGCTAAAGTAACTAAATAAGTAATAATCACAATGATGGGAATAATAAGTATGTAATAATAATAATAATAATAATAATAATAATAATAATAAGAATAAGAATAAGAAGAAGAAGAAGAAGAAGAATAAGAAGAAGAAGAATAAGAGGAAGAAATCTATCTATCTATCTATCTATCTTTCATTTTGAAACACCACCCTCAGCCCAAAAGCAAGAGCGCAGCAACTACAGTCTGAGTGTCTCTACAGTTCTTGTGTCATCTGTAACATGTTGAAATAGATGGCTAAATAAGAATTTAAGTGTTTTTTGTGAGGTTTAATCAGCACAATAATCCTTTGTCATCTTGTTGACCATAGGACTGCCGAGTTTCAGTGGCAAGTTAAAAAATGTGACCTCGGGAGTTTGAGAAAGAACAGGTTCAACGAGCTCTTTTCAAAATTTCGCCTCTCCAATTAACATGGGAGTAGATGGGGCCGTGAGAGGGAGTTGCTGGCGCATCAGTGCGTTTCCCGCCAAAACTATTTGTTTCTGGTTTTTGCCGATTTATGACCAAACTGTTTGGCGAAACGCTTAGAAAAGTCATAGCACTAATGCCGCACATTTTGATACCTTTTTTGTGTATGTGCGACCAAAACTGCGGGAGGAGTAGTCAACCGAAAAACGACACGTAAGTATAATAATAAGTATTGGGAATAATAGATAGTGTGCTTTCAGGCGCACTCAATGAAACTAAATCAATCAACTAATCATCAACTGCAAAACCTTTTTATGTGTAGATCTTTTGACTCACTGCAAAATCACTCAGTTTTTTCCAGCGGTTCTTTTAGATTTTTAGCAATCAAGAATTGCAAACAATTTCTGTATTGAATGATTCAAGAGGACACATCCAAAGGGTCATATCTACAGTACTGTATAAACAGTGAATATCCCGGCCCCCTCTTCAAGCTTGCCTCTGTGCCATGAGCTTCCTTTGGGAACATCTTATCCACTGTGTGGAAGACAGTACCGGATATATCTCAGTGAAAGGCTCAGGAGAGCGACTGAGTGCTGAGAGTTTCTGTCAAATCAGTCCCCTAGTCCTTATCATTGGTGCCTTTCCTGTTGTAAAAGTTAAAGGTTATATATACAAAATCCACTTGCCACTAGATGTCGCACTAGAGCACCAGCATCTCAGACCAGGATTTGCGGCCCATTGGTGTGGTAAGAGTAAATATCTATCTAACAAAATTCTAATTTATTACAATAAACAGCGTGTCATTTGAAAAGTGTCAGCCCTATTTTGAATGCAAGGACAAACCTCTATGAGTAATGATCCCTCTTGAAGTATATCCTGGGGATTTCCATATTCTAAACAATAAGCTGCTTTATCTTTGTGGAAATGACAAAATGCTCACATTTTACTGCCAGTCAAAACATGTCTCCCTCAGAGAAACCCAACTGAGTCATACAAACTAATGGAGCTATGAGAGGGAGCAGTATTTTGGCACTCCATTTTACAGTGATGCCAACACATAAATAAGGAGAAGGCCAACTGACCACACTAGGAAGTAACAGGATCAGGCTTTACTTCTGTGACAAATCCAATTGTGTTCACTCTGCTTTTAGTTTCAGTTTGCATGCAAGCAATACAGAGCTCTCAAAGTTTTGGAAACAGCATACAAAGGAAACCCTTGTGATCACTCGAATCTGGTGATACCAGACCTCAAAGGCTTAAAAGTCAATTAAAATCCCAACTGTCCTGTAGCACTGACAAAGCTTGTAGATTGCAAAATTCAACTTATGCAGAAAAAATACACTAACTTGCTACAGAAAGTGGCAAAAAACTACAATAACATAATGTTTCCCATCTTGGTTGGACAGACAGCATATTCTGCATACTGCTTTTAATTTGCGCTTTGTTCCACTTCCATATAATTGACGTTGTGGTACCTTTTTTGTCAATTTTTTCTCAGTTTTGGAGGATAACATGAGTTTCACCATTGCTCTCTTGCCTCTTGGTTCCACTAATTTTTACTCTTTTCTAGAGGATGTCCACTTTTATATGCACTTTCTTCACACTCAGCTCAAGCAGTGCTTTGCAGTAAGAAATGGGTGAGCCAAAGACCGCAGACTGTCACATTTATTTCTGCTGTGTGATAGGCCGTTAAGGCCTCCGCACACCAACCCGATTATCAGCCGTCAGACGTCGTCGGACAGTCAGGCGAGGTCAGGGTCAGGCATCAGCCTTCATTTCGGCCAATTCGACATGTAGAATCGGCCAGTGACCAACGGCAGTATCTTGTTATTATTAGCCATCGTATTTTCCGTTCAGCGAGTAATGACAATAACAATCCTTGTTGACTACTATCAACACACTTTCTGATGAAAACAATGACTGACGACAGCGTGCTCTGTGTTTACTAGGTCTACAGTGATCAGTCATTTCCGGTTTTCTTTTTTTTTGACACAGATTAGCGCCGCCTGCTGTTATGGGGACGTATTACGCCTCGTGCACGCGCAGAATGTACACTCCATTTGGCGTCAGTTTAGTGTGTTCGGAGGCATTTTTTTTGACCGACTCGAGGAGACGGGAGCTGACTGATCAGCCCGACTGCTTTTCTGCCGACGGTCGGCCGTCCGGTTGGTGTGCGGAGGCCTTTAGATGTATCCATATTCAGCAAAAAATGCCCAAAGTTATTTATATAGTCAGCCGTTGGCTGTTTCTCTGCTGAAACTTCAAGGGTCCACACAGGTGTTCCGACTTAACTGAATACGTTGGCCAAAGATGGTCACTAACTACAGACTGTATGATAACCCCTCTGACCCACACTCTCATCAGCAGAAAGTAAGAGTGGAATTTAGGTTCTGCCTGGTATTGCTCTTTAAGCGCAAAAGTTGGACATCGCATCTCTGCTTCCTCCCACTGTACAAAAATGAAGCCAAAATATTCTGGACATGGCCCCTGGCATCTTTTGCCATTCAAAGCCAGAGTCTGTGCAGAGATTTTGTCCCATATTTTAATGTTTAATGTTTAATGTTTAATGTTTTGGCTTTACTTTTGGAGAGCTGTCATGTCGTCTCTCTTTATATATGTCGATGTGCACAACACTGACTTCATTATATCGATGTTGGACGACAGCGGTTGCAAGGCCAGCAATATGCACAGTCACCTCAAATCAAAACCTTTTTTTGCACAACAAATGAGGGATGGACCGATTATTGGATCCAATATTCAGCTTTCAGTAAAATACCTATACTACATGAAATATATCTACTAGTGATACAGTTAATAGTACTTTAGCTACCATGGAGTTGCTTTATCCCTCCAGAAGCATTTATATTGAAATTTTAAGAAAGAGAAATATACTGTGAAATGCATCTTAGGTCATAACACCCAGCCCGATCAGCCTGTAAGAAGACCAGTAATCGCCCATCCCCAGGTGCATAAATTTAAATCTGACACAAATTACCATACCTTCCTGTTCAAACAATCTAGGGTGCTATTACATCTCATATAAGTTCACCAACACACAAACATGACCACCAAACACACACACACACACACACACACACACACACACATACACCTCCGGGCACTTGAAAACAGCATTAGTCTAAGGAGCAGCCTACTTTTCAAGGCGTCCTACATATGAAGCCATTCCCTCATTAGTGCTATTTGTCACTGCAATGTCCCCCTATCAGCTTCCAACTCATTAGCAGCACCTATTGCATATTTTGTCTCACTTCCATCCATATGCAACACATGCTTTTCGTCTCCGCTCTCTCACATACACAGCACACACACACAAACACACACACACTCACTGATAATGCTATATATAGACCATAATGTTCCATATCCTTTAACATGGCCAAGTCTCACAGGAAATCCTATATGGCCCTCTCCAGCGCAGTTCCTCCTCCACACACTCAAAATGTGTTGATTTGTTGTGTAACAAAAATGTGTTAACACACACATAAGCACACAAGCTGACTTAATGTCAGGGTCGTAGCCCAGCATCACCACCAGGTATGTGTGTGTGTGTGTGTGTGAGAGAGTGTGTTTTAGGGGTTATAAGTTGAGACCACATGCATCTCTTATTTAAAGTTCATATTATTGTAATGGCTCCAGAGTTAATACTTTTGAATTTGAATAGAATAGTTTTCATCATTTTTAAAACACGTCTAAAAGCAGAGAGCCCAAACAACAAGTTTAGTTTGTTCATGAGGATGAACAGATGAAATGGAAAGCAAAATATCCACTAACATCTGGTTATTAAGGCCTGACTGTGCTGGATTTCATTTTGAAAGTTGGTGTTGACTACTGGTATTACCTGAGAATTTACCCTTTTTGCTCTGTATTCCAATGACAGTTGAGCAAGTATTGGTCAGAACCTCGGTTACATTTTTATTTCGTGCCTAGGCTCGCCTATGTTGAAGACAACCACATTTGAATGATGGTTAAAAGATAAAAGCAACATTTAGTCAAGTTGGACAATGCTAGCAAAATGCTAGCTAACTAACTAACGAGTCATGTAGGGACAAAATAACCTTGCAGGTAAGCGATTTCCTAACATTAGCTTTGATAAGTAACTAGTTAGCTAACAATTGATGTAGATTATCAAGCTAGTTAGTAAGTGTTTGCTCTGTAGCAAAATGCTAGCTAACTGTCTAGTTAAAGAGTGATCTCTGGAGATAAGCCAGCTAAATTAGCTAACGTTTTCTTAACATTAGATAGCTAACGTAAGATATTATTATATAGTTTTATATACCTTTTATTGTTTAAAAAACACTTTACCACTACTCAACCATCTTTACAGTGTGATTGTCTTTCCAACATAGAATCCTGGTACATAGCATATCAAAATACAGGAGAGGAGGAAGTCGACTAAGGTTCTGACCGAGTCTTGCTCAACTGTCATTGGAGGGGAGGGACTTTGGAAGGGCCAGTTGTCTGCATACTGAATAATACTGTACGTACTAAAACAAACTCACCTTTATTATGTCCTATAGCCTTGAATGCAGTGTCACAAATGGATCACCTTTTCACCTGCAGCCGTTTCCTCCAGTGATTTAATCATGGCCAAATACTCAGATTAAGTGAACAGCCAGAGTAAATAAAGTAGCTTTATCAGATATGCTGGTCTCCAACTCCCAAATGAGAGCGGCAGGGCTGACTGCAGAACAGTATTCAACAGGTGGAGTATTGTGTGCAGAAGACTGGCCTAACATTTTATGTGCAGGAACAATACTCCTGTTCCTCAAACCACTGAAATAACACACTGAGAGGGCAGCATGCAATGGATATTCCTTCCCTGCAGTAACAACAGAAATTAAATGTCATTGTTTTTCATCTGCTATGGCATACATATCTGCTCTGTACATCACATGTCCACTGTTCTCCTCAAAGAAAAAAAAAATCTTTATTTGATATTCTTTGATTTCATGATGACAGATACACGAAAAGGAGCATTTCTGATATCTCCCCAGTGACCTTTCTTAAACTTCCTTTTTAATAATAAAACAACTGGTTTAAACTGGTGTGAGGATGCCAATCGTGTTTTTGCATGCTGGCACTGTGTTTTTTTCCACGTCAAACATTATGTAGCCTACTTTTAAGAGGAACTGTTCTACTACAAAAATAACTACATAATCTGATGAATATGAAAGAATAACAGCATAAAATTAGAATAAACACTTAACTTTATTATAAATTATCCACAGTTCTCATTTTAAAATCAAACCAACACACTCTCGAAACATGCCTGTGAGGTTCTGATTATTGGGATATCATAAGAGTGCCTAAAGGGGGTGAGAAAAAAATAAACAGATGTAGCTAAGAATGAATAAGATTTTTTTTTAACAACAATAACAGTACAATAACAATCTTCTGGTTTCTGCTCCCTGACTATGACAATCAAACAGAACAGACAGAACTCTCAGCAACAGTGCCGTCATGTTCTAATCATGATGCCACTGAGGAGGCCACCAATCGTCAATTGAGGCAATGGCATAGGTGTATTTAGGATTCAATCATCTCCAAGGATCTTGACATGACTCATGCAATATGCAGCTTTTAGTGCCGTTGCTCTCAGGTTGTTACTACAGTGTGCACTAATAACAGGAAGGATTCAGTTGTGTTTTAATCCCCGCCATAATCTGAAACAAATGGCATTTAAGATACAGTAAGAGGTCTATCTGGAAGAAAGAAAAAAGGGAGTGGCAATACAGGATGCAGATTGTTTCGTACCATATTTTGTCATAATTTAAAAATGAAAGTAAAAGTAAAAATCCAAATGTTCAATATAATATATATATATCATATTGAACATCCCTAACAATATGAACCAATAGTTCTAGATACAGTGGCTAAAATAATTTCGATCACATTTGAAATCAATAATAGTAATAGTAATAGTGCTTTGAGGGATCTAAGTCTATTGGTAAATGGTAAATAGACCTGTACTTGTATAGCGCCTTTCTAGTCTTCCGACCACTCAAAGCGCTTTTACACTACGTGGCACATTCACCCTTTCGCACACATTCACTCAGTGATGGCAAAGTCATCAATAACAAAAACTATTCATACACATTCACATCGAGACACATTGCATCGAGAGCAATCTTGCTCAAGGATACTTCGACATGTGGCAGGAGGAGCCGGGGATCGAACCAACAACCTTCCGAATGGGGGACGACCCACTCTGCCTCTGAGCCACAGCCGCCCTATTCCATCCTTACTCTCAGTATCACAGCTAAGCTGTTACATTTTGCCTCTCTTCATCTCTCAGCATCATTCTGTGTCTCTCTTGTCATTTCATCAGTGTCTCCATTGTTGTGCTGAGTGTCTCTCATGGGAGGCCCTACAGCTGTCTTCCAACCGCTCTCCATCACTCCCCCTTTCCTTCCTTCACTTGTGCTCCACTTTTCGCTGGATTTTTGCTCCCATACATGCATCTTTTTCTCCCACAGGCCCTGTATTATCATCTTGCTCTCTCTGTCCCTCTCTCCGCACCCTCTCACAGCTGGATAGGACACACACAGGGCAGTAATGAGAGCACACAACGATGTCTGCAGGAGGCACACTTTTATAGGCCATCCTGGATCACCGTAACCATGGAAATAAGTACCACTGTGGTGACACACACACACACACACAGGGATGTGGTGCTGTCCTCAGAAACTGAATGCATTCATTCTGAAAAATCTTTACTCTGAACAGTTTGTCACCACAATACTCCACAGGGGCTGCTTGGATCCAACATCCAAGAACATATGAATGCCTTAGGGGCAAAAAATGCCAAAAGATTCCCTTATACAACAGCAATAATACAGGCCCTAAAGGCTAATTAGATACATATATGGCCTGTAGGTCTAGGGGTTAAGGTGCTGATCATCAACACAACATCCATAATTCATGTCCAACCAGAGATCTTTACTGTATGCAATTCCCAATTCTTTGAACTCAAGAGTCGCGTCAAGATAGGCAAGTCCCGAGTTAAGTCCAAAATCTAAAACTTTGAGTCCTAGACAAGTCTTAACAGGCCCTTTTTATTTTATAATTTCTTCCAACTAGCGCTCAGTAACACTAGTTCTTCATGGTTCTGTTCTGAAACTCGATCGAATGCTCTTGGATTGAGTCAAACAAAGTGGATCTGGGGAATTAAGTGTTGACTTGCTGGGAATACATAGCATTAATGTTAAGAGTTTCAGGAAGTTGAATCGAGGGATGCTTTTTAATCAACATACTTTTTCATCTTTGGGCTTGGAGCAAGGTATCAAGTTAAGTCGATCAAATCCGTGACTCAAGTTCACACCTGTGCAGACCAGAAAATATATATATTTTTTAAATTACTCCAGTGACGTAAAGTACCTCCACTCCTATCTCAAAATGTTACCAATCCATCCATGTTTGGAGCAGTGCATGGCAGAGCAGGGGCATGTAAAGGGATTTGTAAATAAGATGGCGTGACACAACATGATCCCTTCTTCCATTTGAACTCTCAGGTTTTCGTTCCGTCAAAGGTCAGCACTGTCAAGACGGTTTGCAGTTGGTCAACAGTTAAAATCTTTTGTAAGAGTTCACCCAAGCTGAAATTTACCCAAAAGCTCTGCATGGATTTACTTCAAAATCAGGACAGGTTTATTGACTGGTCTTCCTGTGTCAGTGAACTGATTTCACTCTGAAAATCTGCTATCATTAATGACGCCTCACAAAGGCATAAACAATAGTAGACTGAGAAAAAAATGGAGACAGAAACACAAATTGGTTGGTTCCCCTGAGGTTCACTGAGGATCATCAAAATCCAATCAGAAGGATGGAATAACCTACCAAAGACACAGGGAGACCAACCGATAACCCTTTCCCATTCACCCGTCCATTATCTGTCTGACAATTATATAGGAAGGGTAGGCAGTCAGCTTCTCCCAGGGGATCCTGAGATGTTTCCAGACCAATAAAATATGTAATCCCTCCAATATGCTCTGGGACAAAATTATCTCCTCCCAGCTGGATGTGCATGAAATACCTCCACAATAGCCAGACTAGGAGTGGTGTAAAAGAAAAAAAACATATGGCTCAACTTCTTGAAATAAAAACACCAACCTAACAGAAACCAGGGCTTTGTCTTAAAGCCAGGGTTTGGGGGAGGGGGCACAACAAAAATACAAAAAACCCATTGATGTTGTGACCCTGAAATTGCCTTTAAGTGACTGTTCAACAGGCATGAAGGTTTGAGAGCAAAGTTGTGCTAATTTTGAAATGTGGGTTGGGGAGTTGATGACAGCGAGATCCATTCTTGCAGTTTATTGAAAGTTGGAGTTTCTATTTGGCAGAGGTAAACTGCAGTCAGTGCAGAGAATATGAAGCTGACACGCACTCCTGCACGGCTAATGGTTTAGTACAACAATGTTGTGGGTCATGCTGTTCCGAATTTCAATTACACCGGCTGAGAACACACCTCAGCTCAGCAACACACACTGCACTGCATCTGCCTCGTGCAACTCTCAGGTGTGCAATGAGAGTATTTGCACTCACCCTAGTTTCATGCTTCACTGACATGCTCAAGACTGTAGTAGCTCTCTAATACAGCGCTGAGATAAGAGCTGACTTTTCTCAATGGAAAGGTAATTGCTCAAAACGAATTATAAAAACATCACCAGCACACTGTATTCATAAATAAGCACATGCATACGTTACAAGCCACAGATTCAACCTTTTCCGTGCACACACACACACACAAAAGGTAACAAGGTGAAGAGCTCATAGCCCTGAGCTATCTCTCCTGGTCTCCATGTTATTGGCTTTAATAAAACGCCTAGACAAGACATCCTCAAGCAAGAAATAAGGAAATATGGTGACAGAGAGGCAAATGGAAAAAATGTAGGACAGGCAAATCAGAGGACATGGAGAAAAGAGTGAGAAGGGACGGAGTGAATAAAGCAGGACAACAAAACATTAAGGAAGAGTGGTCTGTGATTCTGATTGTGAGTGCTGATGCTCTCCTCCTTGTATTTGATTCCTCATTCAGATTCTAGGCACATTTATTAAGCAAAAAAAACATAATCAACATACATTAAAAGAAAAAAACACCTTTATTTTAGCAGATAATTTCTACCATATAGTTATTTGTCATGACAGAATATTCTGAAACCTTGAATTTGATTAGGTTTCATAATTCTACTGACGCACTGTTTCTAGAAGACAAGGAATGTGACTATCTTGTTGAACTGAAATACAGCACTACAAACAGAGAAGTACAATAGGCATATGATGAATATATTAATTTACTTTAGGCCATCTTTGGCTGTGATAGTCCCAGAAACATTTAACGATTTAATGGCAGCAACCAAATGTTTTCTTTTTTCATGATGTTATTTCAAGGTGTATTAGCTCATTCAATTAAAATGCATGTTTACATTAAGTTCTCCAACTGCTAATTTCACCTGGATGTCTCTCAGTCTGCCACTGTTGTGAACACTGCTGACTGATGTATAATTTGCAAGGCAGAGTAATATGCAACAAAGGGAGAAAGAGAGAGAATCCAACAAGTGAGAATTATATATATATATATATACACATACATACTGACTCCTAACAGCTGAGAGGAAAGTATGATGGACAGAGGAGAGCAGGAGAGAGAAAAAAGAGAGGTGGAATTAAAAAGAGGTTCCTGATAAGATAAAGGACTGAGGCTAAAAGAGGGAGGTGGGACACAATGGTAACAGGATACGAAGAGAGATGAAGTGAAGATGGAAGAGATGAGACAGTCAAGTGTGTGTTTCTGTGTGTGTCTGTGTGTGTACATGCATGCTGGAAGGCGCTTTAAGCAAGCAGGAGTGACAGGCAGAGACAGAGATGGAGAGGACAGCTTTGTGCACAGGCAGACATGGAGCAGCGCTAAATAAATCAGCCAGCTCTGCAGCTAAGTGTGACTGAAATGTTTACGATACGCCAGCATAATGGAGAGACAGACGGGGCGAGAGAGACAGAGAGAGATACAGGGTGAGAGAGAGAGAGAGAGAGAGAGCGAGGGGGAGCCTGTCTGTCATCCGAGAGAGAGAAAAAGACTTTAAAAGAGAAAGAATATGGTGTAGGTGGACCTTTAATAGGTAAGGCAGACAAAAGAACAGTGTGAGTGAGTTAAGTGCTTGTCCAAAGGTTGTTAAAACACCCACGCCTATTATTTTCCACAAGCCCACACAACGGCAGCATTGAGACATGATGGTGTGAGCCAACGCTTCAGGATATGCCACAGACCCATGACCCCTTAAAAAACTCCCAACAGCCAACGCATGCATGTTTCTGTAAATACTACAAGTACTACATGAGGGCATACACAGTGTTCCACAGAGTTGGCGCGCTTGTGGCCGCATAGAGTTCAACCAGTCACCAATTTTGGGCAGCATCAGGATGCGCAGCTGACAGAATATAAAGGCCACCTTATGGCCACACGAACCAGTGCAGTTTAGGACCTCAGTATATAGACTCTTAGGAATTCAATTGAATATGAGTTTAAAATGTAAGTAAGTCTTTTGAATAATGTTACATTAAACATTAAGTCTTCCCTTATATGAAGAAATGGAAACTATAACAAGTCTATTATCATAGAGCTACAACCAAATAAGAAATTGAGCAAGAAAACCAAAGATGCACAGCTTTTGTCTCAATATTTTAGAATTATATCGTGTATATACAGGCTGCATGATAAAATGCATACGTATATAAAGCGGTGCACTACGAAGTGCACGTTTAAGAGCACTTTTATAGGGTTCTCGTCAACTTGAAGCGTTTAAAAGCCAACCGTTTTCTAACATTTTCTTAATTAACTAACTAGCTACAGCAGTTAAAATCTGCTAGCAACAGTGGTCATTTGTCATTATCACATCAATGGTTCCCAAATAGAAAAGACTTATTTGAACAAGCCTCGGTCAGAAACTTGGTCAACTTTCTCCTTTCCTGTATTTAGATATGCTATGTTCTAGGCTTGAGTGCAATGCCAATGCTAATTACTACTAATTGGTGACAGTATGTCACTAGCATGTGTGGTTAATCTATGAAAAGTGACCTTAACCCTGGGTGTCATTGATGTTTAAATTTATCCCAACTAGTGTCTCGTGTCCCCAATCAGTCAGAGCAGAGAAGTATGAAAGGATCCTAATAAAAACATGAGAAGATCAGAAAGCCAAAAGATCAATATTAGTTGTTATGTACATACACTTACATCCACGACTGTCAGCTCATTAGGTTTTATAAAGACTCTTGTTTTCAACACTCTGTCCAGTTTTGGACAGTGCTGAATGACCCTCTATTATCAGGCCCGTATCAGGCCATGTTAACTGTAAGATAGATTACAAATCTTTATCTGCATCAGACAGAAACACAAAAACAGGATAAAAGGTTGAATGAGATATTTTTGTCATGCATGATACGCAAAACATGGCAACCCCATGCTGTGTTGTGATGTAATATAAGCCTGTGGATCCCAGTCTTTTGGGTTTGTGGCTTGTGGACCCTTGAAATGAACCTATTACTTGTGAGATCTCATCACAACTACTGTGAGCTTTTCAACTGAAAACTGATCTGTTTTCTTAAGATTGTGTTATTTCTCTTAAGCCAGTGGTTTCCTAACTGAGGTCCGAGGACCAACAGAGGTCCTTGAGTGGATGTCTTGTGTCCCCAGCAAAAGGGGGAAGAGAATATTTTACATTTTTGCAAGTCGGAACAACTAACAAACAAACAACAAATTACTCAATAGGAATTCCTTAAGATCTTGTTGTCACACTGCACCTTCCCACCACCCTGAGAACAGGGGTTCCCATAATGCTTTCGAGGATGCACTGTAAACAGGAAGTATAATATCACTATGTGTTAATGTGTTACCATTAATGCCCCAGGAAGAGCGTTTTTTTCCCATAAGGTTACATTGTGAAAGAAGCTGCTGAGCAGCTTCTATAAGAATGATGGATCCTGTCCCCAAGATTGTATCCAGTTACCATGAGCCGTATTGTAGCCTATATTTATTTTTGGCGTGTAATGGCACCATTAAAAGTATGCTAAGTTAGCTATTAGCAATTCTTGTTTGCAGTGTACCCATTGGTGTACAGACAACTATCATTGGATCACTTAAATATAAAGAAAAACATCTCAGATAGGCAGTTATTACAGAACTAGCTGTATTATGTCTGTTCAGATTTAACAGAGTTATGACTCAGACAAGGAGTACAATTTTGATACAGATTGCAGCAAACAGGCACTGAGGGTTTTAAAGTGTCTTAACTGCCTCCATGAGCTGTGTGTCACTGCCACTGCTACTGCTGACCGCACTGATAAGCGGCCAAATCAGCAAACAACAAAAACTATAATAACTTCCTGTTGTGTTCAGAGCACCACGTCTCTTCCACCTCACACAGCGACTTTGCCTCTCCCTCTGTGATTTCAAACTGTGATATTAAAAAATGAATGACTTTGAGGTAGTCTGCTGCCTAACAGCTGCTTGAATTGCTCTCCCTCTGTATTTATCTCTTCATTTTCTGTTACTGGAGGCATTCTTTCAGCTGTGGACCTCGTTTATATCTTACCTGCCGTAAATATGTGTGAGAAAAAATGTACAATTAAACAAAATTTTAAACCTACTGCTTCGAGTCAATTGTGAGAGGGCATTTCTTGATGAATGTCTGTAAAAACTGAAAATGGTTAGCATGCATTACCTATGTGTTAGCTCTTCTCTTACCCCATGTATGCATTCCCCCAATTAGGAATGGTTCCCTGAATAGGAACTAGCAGGTATAGAATTTGAATGGATGAACAAGCTTAACCTGGTCTCTTAGTAATCCTGTCAGAGTTAGCTGCAGCAGATTATAATCAATAAAGTGCTTACTACTCCTCAGGTCACAGTGGCGGAGGGGAAAGACGACTAATAGGATTGAAAAGTCACAAACAGCCACCTTGTTTTGCACACTGTCACACAGAAAGACCAACATATATAGAAGCTCTAATGACAGAGCCTATTACGAGATATGGTGTGGCAAGGCATGTTTGTATCTGAAATCGTTTCATGTTCCAAGATACTCAGTGCAATATTTCCACTTCTGTCTGACTTGATGTCAAATGGATTTCACTGATGAATGAATCCTTATGTCTAGCAATCTGTCATACAGGCATAAACACACACACACACACACACACACACACAAATATATATACACATGATAAGGTGACCAACAAATGAGGTGTTCCAGTTTTTTGAGCATTGTTGCTTCAGGTGCCGACTTGCATACCGTCATCAATAACCAGCTGACCTGAACAACACACACAGAGTGATGAAGAGACTGGAAGCAAGAAGAAATACAAAGGAAATACATTCTGTGCACTGTCAAGCATGCTGGATCTGCTGCCCAGTAGGAAGCCTAGTAGCTGTATGGGAGTCCATCCAAATGTGGCACAAAGAACACAATGCAAAATTAAATGTGAGGCACTTTATGGGTTTTTCTGATGATGTGTCATGTGATCTCCAGCCCCTCTTACTAAACAGCTTCCGCAGATAAATTCAAATAAGATCTTGAATCTCACTGGGAATATTCCTGGTAAAATAAATGTCAAATAATAATGGAGTTGCAATTTATGATTGTTTTCCTCATCAATTAATACGAAGGTAGTTCACACTTACATGAACATTTTATGTCACGATTATCCTGGTCAAAATAATTGCAATCAACGATATTATCCCAATTAAATTATCTCCAAAATATAATATAGTATAGAAACCAGCCTTCAGCCATCGTGCAGGCTTAGGACTTTGGAATAACTTATTGCAATTCAAAATAAACACACATTAAGCACAATTGTAAATGCCAATAAAGATTATATACAAGTCCCTCCCTAGTTGGTTTTACAGGGAACATGTAAATCTAAAATAAAATGGCTAACTTAGCAAACTAGCTAAAAATAGCCCAGTGAATTCTTGCAAATGCCATTAGGAGCACTAGAACAAGCCAGAAGAACAAAAAACTACTGCAGCTTTAATGTCAAGGTGTCATAACAAAGACATCTCAAACAATGTCAACTTGCTTTCACTTAATGACAACAGGTGTCATGTCAGTATTATGAACATCCCTTCAAATAAAGTGTTTTGTGCAAAGGTTTTAACACACATTCATCCTATAGGGTCATATGATATAGTGTTAGTGTTAACAGTTTAATGTCATGTGTAGATTATTTTCCTTTTAAAAATATTTTATTTCCGTAATATCAGAAATGTTCCGAGCTGTCTGGTGACTTCAAATTATTCAGCTTGTCAGTGAGGTTACATAACAAACTATTTATTTAAATGAAGCACTTTCTTGGGCTCAATGACAATCTCAAGAAAAACAAAGTCTGTCTGCAAATCCAGTTTTGACACCTTGACAAAATAATGATAATTGCGAGAGAGAAATGACCACAAGGGCAATGTTAGCAATTATAACTTAATGGGAGAAAGGAAAGGCTGGCAGATGAGTGAGAGAGAAAAAAAGGAAAGAGATGTTCATACAGAGAGGAGAAGACTATTTTGGGAGTGAACAGACTCTTAATGATGCCTCTATTCCTGCAGCAGTAACACAAAACAGCAGAGGGTGAACTGGGGGGAGAGAACATCTCTTCATTCTAGAAAAGCGATAATTATTTTAATTAGCCCTTGTTTGAATCTGAATAGAGGCCCAAAGCTGAAGTTGCAACACAGACGTGGGATCCTCATATTTGTGTGTGTGTGTGTGTGTGTGTGTGTGTGTGTGTGTGTGTGTGTGTGTGTGTGT
>JAGRRF010012888.1:2302387-2314651 GCA_019097615.1 Morone chrysops
TAACAAACACACTAAGAAAGAAGTACACACACACATTAGTGACTCACTGACAAGAAGCCCACTCAAACACAGACACAGAAAGACACACAAGCAAGTAACTACCTTAAGTCTGTTTATTCTACCATAACAAACAGATTTTGAGTACACACAAACACACACATAGCTAATTTTAACTTTCTGGTAAATCAGGACACACCCATTGGCTTTATAAAGCAACAAGTCAGCTGGAGTGGACACATTCATAACAGTGTAAACCAGTATTGCTTCTGCAGAAAACATTAAGATAAGAGCAAAAATGAATATGCTTTCATCTGGTTTCTGAATTCGAGTCGTCATTTGAACACTTTTTCAAATAAACCTTAAACAAGACCACCTGAATGAGCTGCTCCGAGGTCAGTTCCAGTGCAGTCTATATGTAAGAAAATTCAAGACTACACATCATGACAACATCATTAGTGACATTCCTGCACTGCTGGCCAAACAAAACAGGAAAGATAGAATGCCTCACTGCCCAACATGATGCCATACAGCAGATTTCTCTACTCGAATTGTAGGAGACACTTGTTCTTCTTTGTGGCCCCTATGGGGGTCACATTCCCTTCAGTTGTACTTCCCTTGCCCTATCCACATGAAGACCCAGTCACAAGATCAATTGAAATGACAAAATCAGTTAATTTTAATCAAGTAGAAATGTAACAATTGGTCATTCTTTTAAATCATTGAAAGAAAATGAATCCTACAACTCTTTTGATAACTGATTGATCATTTGAGCAAAAATGTAAAACATTTGATGATTCCAGGTTCTCAAATGTGAGAATTTACTGCTTTTCTTGGTCTAACATTGTTGTAAATTGAATTTTTGGGGGTTTGGGAGTGTTTTGGTCAGACAAAACCAAATATTTAAAGCTCCAGTTACTTTTTGTCATATTCACTTAAACTTTCACGATATCTTCACGATATAGCTTCTGTTACATCACCCAGTATCTGTGTTTATGTGTGTGTGTGTGTGTGTGTGTGTGTGTGTGTGTGTGCATTGCCATGAAGCCCAAAACATCAAAACAACCCAACATGCAGTCTCTAGAGTTTTCCCCCGATCTATCCACCCTGAGGTTAACACCATGCACAGCTGAGCTGAAACGCACACACACATACACACGCGCACACACCTAAACACACACACACACACACACACACACACACACACACTACAAGCTGCATCTGCCTCGATGACTCTCTTTTACATTCTCTTCTCCTCTTTCAGTATTTCCCCTCATGTCGAGTCCTTTGCGCTTCACTTTGTACAACCTGTTGAACCACTTTCAGCGCTTCTTTTTAGCCATCTGTGTGCCCTCTGCTGTGGAGATGCTCCCTTCCTGCTTCCACAAATGTCATTTCCTTCTTTATTTCCAGCAAGTTTGACTCAAAAGGGGACTGACAGTGATAGAAAGGCAAGACAGCTGTGCAACTGTGTTCGTGTGTGTGTGCAGGGCGAGACGGAGGGAGAGAGATTTAAACAGGGAGTGAATGGTAGATATAAACGACTTGCACTCCTCTCATTCTTTCTGTCCCTGCCACAGTCACCCAAGCAGCCACTCAGCTTTAAACTAGTTTGTTTTTGCAGCTTTTCAAAAAAATCCTCTTTATGCTCTGGTGTTCCAGCACTGGAAACCTTGCCGCCTCCAGAGTGAAGGTCACTGTTTAAATCCCACATCATTCGCATTAACTCTAATGATGGACAATGATGGAGGATCTCTCTCTCTCATTCTATCTCTCATACTTATTTCCTACAAACTGTCTAAGAAACACAAGTATTTCACAAATGGCTTGCTTGTAATCTGGTAAAACTGTTCCAACTACGATTACAGTGCATGTTTCTTTTCTGCACCAGCAAACAGAGCTGCATCACATGCCCAGGACTCTGAGAAAAACGATCAGAAGTGTGACATTTCAGGGCCCCCAGTAGTTCATTAAGAGCGCGTGCCAAAGCCAAAGAGTGAATAATTACATATGGACATAGTCTCTGTGACGTCACCCATAGGTTTAAGAAGAGCCATTGTGAAGCTCAGTGTGATCAGCTCTGGCTGTCACCATCTTGGCTTTGCCAGCTCCTAGCCAATCCAAAAATGGGCAAAGAGGTGGAACTGAGGCGGGCTGAATGAAGCCTGGTTACTGAAAACAGCCGCCTGTGATGCCCTCAATTTTGCTTAACTTTAAGCCTTAATATAAATTAAACAGGTGAGTTATATAAAAATCCACCCCCTCTACAGTTGTCAATTAGTTACAGAAACCAAAACTTTTTCTACCTTTTTTCTTAACATGTTTATTTCTGCTGTAAAGTGGGGCATGTTAATATGGGGCCTTATGGAGATTGACTCACTGCTGGAGCCAGCCTCAAGTGGCCGTTAGAGGAACTGCAGTTTTTGTTACTTCAGTGCTGGAGGTTGCCACTTGGTAAAGGCTTTGCTGCAGCCTACCAGGTTTGAGACTGGCTTGAGGCCCTTTGCTGCATGTCATCCCCTCTCCATACCCTTCTTTTCCTGTCTTTCTATACTACTGTTATAATAGAGAGAAATGACAAAAGTTATACACATTTGTTTTCTAAAAAGTGTGAAATCTATGCTATATTTTTGGTTTTCATGATACACTGTATTGAGCAGTTTCTCTGCCTCTTTTAACATAGTCATATAAATTTGACATATCAAACCATGTCAAATTACAAATATATATGGAATATCATATTCATAGGTATTAACATAAATAAGAATTGTGTTTTTGTTACCTTATAATGAGACATGATATATTTCTAGGGCATTTTCCCATTATTAGATAGTGACAGCTAAAGATAGAGAGGGGGGGATGGCATGCAGCACAGGGCTGTAGGTCAGATTGGAACCCATGGCCGCTGCAGCAAGGACTCAGGTGAGCTATCTGGGTGCCCTGAATGAGCAATTATTTTTTTTAGTTCTGTTCAGCTTGTTGCCACCTGCAACTTCACCTCTAGATGGCACTAAATCCTACACACTGGTCCTTTCATCAAGTCCCAAATTCTGTGTGCAGCATGGACAAGTTCAAAGCAGTTCTTTTTCCACACCCATTTGAGGTCCAGCCAGAATGGATAAATAAAATAACAAGATAAGGTTTATCACAGCGCTTGGATTGGTTTTTAACATGGAAGCAGGTGATATGTGTAATCAGTAATCACACTGTACAAACGTTTCACACACTGGGCTCTATTTTTGTGTAGGTGTAAAGCCATTGGAGGCACAAGTGCTTACATAATGTAATTTTCCATCAGGCCGACACCACTTGCACTTGTGAATTTCTTAAATTAACATGAACCTTAACTGAACTGACAGGGCTATAGGGTGCCCATCTGCTGTCTGCATCCATGTCTATTGTGGAGTCAGTCAGGACCTTAAAAAGAGTGACTGGAAAGCAACATATTCACAGAGAAACCTTTTCAGAAACCTAAGTCAAGCAAATGAAACATAAAGGTCAGTTTCTTATAGTGAATCATGGTAGCTACAGTGTGCATGATCTGCCAGGGACAACTGGTTGTGTATGTGGCTTTGCTGTCCATAACCTTCAGCTTCTCCAAACCAGCACTGCCGTGACACATTTAGGTAGTTTGTTTCACCTTGTTGTTCTGCAATAAAAATGCCATCAGTCGGCCCGAGTGATATTAACACAGATGTATCATCTGCTGAAGTAATCCAACAAACCCAATCAACATTTCTACACAGTAGAGAATGACAATAACCTCAGGCAACAGTAAAGTTCTTATCACACTGATATATGTTCAAGTGTGTTTTCTGTTAAGTTGGGTTTGAATTAATTATTTGGAGTTATATAAAGAGGGTTTCATGTCATGATTGACAGGGTGTATGGACAAGACTATCCCTGATCACTACTGCTGAGATTCTGGCTCCAAATAATGTCACCAACGCAAGATGGCAACGGTCGTATCCGGGATATTTTGGCATCCATCTTTAAAGATGTCGATAGTGTATAGCCCTTTTCAGCCATGCTGTTTGCTTCATCTACTGTATTTGTTAAAGGATGTAGTGGCCTCTAGCAGTGTAGTTGGAGATTGCAGCCAACTGAATACTGCTCATGTCAGTATTTGACGACCTGGAAAAGAAAACAGGCTGTGAAGCGTGGAGGATAAACTACGGTGGTCATGAAACTTGCAAAAAGCGAAAAAGGCCCTATCTAGAACAGTCATTTGGTTTGTTCTTTCTGGGCTACCGAATAAACATGGTGCTTCAACATGGCGGTCCCTGTCTCTCAGAGTACCTCTGTAGATGAAGACGGCTCATTTTACAATTACAAAAACACATAAATTCACATAAATTCAACACATAAATTCTAAATATTTAGATAAAACTTTAAAACAAATTTTTAAAAAAATTATATTCCATTTCTGCCAATGCCAATGTTACACACTGAACCTTTAAACAGGTTTAAACCATCCAACTTAGCTTAAGACTCACATTCTTTAACAAATTTTGGATCCAAAGAAAAATGTTACTGAAATGATACCAGGTCGGCTATTATAAGAGACCAACAAGTAAAGCTGTAGTTACATGTACGTAAACAGATGCACGTCTGAAAGGAAAGGGAGCAGGAAAACCTTGCTTCATAGCCAATACATAGCGATCAATGAATGCTGCCTTTGTAAAACTTCCGATGTTCTAGTATTGTTGTCCATGTGTCAGTGGTTCGGTCAGTTTTGAGGCTGCACATTTAGTGGTGGTTATGTAATGAATTGCATTGTGAGGTGTTTCAGGGCTACACTTGTTTTGTCTCTCTTGCAGTCACACACAAACTCCTGACCAGCAGCTGTGATGAGGTGGTGTGTGATCCCGGAGAGATGCGGCACCAGTAGCAGAATGATACTGGGAGACAGAAGGCCCTCAGTGGCCCTAATTGCTTTGCATGTGCACACACACACACACACACACACACACACACACACACACACACAATATCACAGGCGATACATTGTCATTACTCTTGACCAGTTTCCAGGAGAATGCTGTGAATAAATCATTGTTCGCTTCTCGGCACAGCAGGAGGACAACAGAATTAGAGTAAATGGAACAAAGTGAGAACAATAATGCAGAGGAAAACAACAATAAATTTGTGGGACTGAAAGAAAACAGGGATTGGAAAGGAGAAGGACAAAAGAAAACACAATGTTTCAGGCACAGAGCATGCAGTGCAGATGGGAGAGGAGAAGAAGGTGGAGCGGGATAAGAAGCTCACATGGCACTCTGTCTGAGAAGGGACCAAAATAAACTCATATCAAACATAAACAGTGATCCCACAGTGGCCTTGATATGAAATTCCATGACTTTTCCATGACATTCCATAATGGACATCTGTGCATTTTCCATTTTGAAACTTTTATGGTATGTTAAGCTGTTTCTCAGGTCATGATGATTTTTAAAAGGCATAACCTGTTTTATATTACAGCTAAAAACCAGCAGCTCTAATGTACTCAAGCCAAGCCAAGTTAGCAGCGTGATGTCAGTTGGTCGACCACTTTGGTTCATACTGAAAAATCTAAATAAATATTGGTTGGATTGCAATGGAAAAACTGTAGACATTCATGAACCCAAGAGGATGAAACCAGAAGACTTCGATAATCCTCAGGTTTTTCATTTAGCACAACTAGCACGTGAAAGCTTCTCTCTTAATCGGTGTCAGAAATAACTCCCTATTTACTATATACCGCACTATATTTACCCTATGCCGTTTAATTTGAGTGTCCAAATTCAGTGAAACTCATTCATTCTTTGTGTCCTCACAAATTCCCACAATTGGACAAAGAAATCCCATAATTCAATGCATAGCATTTTAGAAGAGCAAAATGTGACACTACACCTGTCAGGGATAATGTCAAATGATGATGGCTAATAAGTGTCCGAAATCTCAATTAACTGCTTACTGCTGAGTGTGTATTATAGAAGTGAGGGTGATTTTGGACTTACTAGATTCCCACCATGTAGGATTTAGATCATCCAAGATAATGGATTGATTACTCGTTTAAATTTCCCAAACTCTTTCATTTACAAGAAGTTGGATAAGCACTGGAAGCCCCGCGATAATACTAAATACAGTCTGGCGGTCAAACTCTGAGACATCAAGGCTCTGGTTTCCAAACACAACAGCAAGGGAGAAGGAGAGAGACAGTGTCCTTCAGCGCTCTAACAGCGAGCAGTCAGGCAACACACAGGCCTGTCAGAGAGACGTCCAACCAAGCCTTCCCCAGAGCCTCATCCTGGAAAACCTGTGTGTGTGTCTGTCTATGTGTGTGTGTGTGTGTGTGTGTGTGTGTGTGTGTGTGTGTTTTCATTCACTTGTGTACGGGTTCCACTGTTAATCCCGCACCACTCTCCCAGGCCTGACCAGCATGTCTACCACAGTGTATGCCTTCTGGCCTGTTACACAGTAATGCTGTAAGCTAATTGCTGATGGTTTGCTGGGTAAAATTAATACAACAGCCTGGCCCTAATGTGTTTAACTTGATTGAGATTAACGTCCCTTTAACTCACTCTTAATACATGATAAAGCAGCGCTCTGGCAGCCACACTGGCTCATCTGGCCTGAATTACAATGCATGAATGAGTGAAAACGAGTCTGAATGATGGGACTGAGTTTTAATTTAGTTCTGGCATATTTCTGGTTGAAATTTTATTGCAATAAAAAGGAAGAAATGTTTTTCCTGCTGTGCTCTCAAACACACACACCAGTACAACAGCCTTTACACAACTCCATTAGAAAGAGACTCTATGCTTCACCCAATTTTACAACTTCATTTGTATTAACTACAGAGACAAGCGGCTCTCTACACCATTCTGTTTTGCGCAACTCTTCTCTGGGGTCCAGTATCCTTAAGGAGAACCAGAAGGCTTTTCTCAAAAAGCCAAGCACATACAATTATTTTCTTATTAAACTAGAGAAGGAGGAAGAGTTATTTCTGGCATCAAGGGTCAAGAGGCGGCTGTTGGAGCATTTTCAAGGGCTGGATGGACACGAAACTCTCCCGGATGAATCATCAGAACAAAAGATGAGCAGTTGCACTGAAAGAAATCTGGTTCTTTGATAAACAGTCAAAGATAGAAGATTGTTTAATACATCTAAATACGACTCTGAAGGAGCACTATGGTGAGAAACATCCAACCACCAGTCTGGTTAATGCATTCAATGGTTCAAATCCAGTCAGGTCTGGGGTCAGTTTGACACTGACAGCAACAACAAGTGTTTCCAGTTTGCTACTTGCAACTCTCTGACTGGCCTCTTCTTCATAGAAAGTGCCACTGTGATCCATTGTTAACATACAAAATTCGCCCTACTGGCGTCCCACCAAGGTTTTTTGCTTGGAGTAAAATAAGAGAGAAAGTTGGAGCACTGGGATAGAGCTGAAAATATGTATTTGTATTTGTATATTTGTTCAGAAAACAAGCATTTTAAAGTGTTTGCTTGTTGTCTTGCAGACAGACTCGACAAAGTATGAATTCAGGCTTTTTACTAATCACCATGATGAAGTAGTTATTTCGGCATCCTTTCAATCAACCAGATAAAGGCCAAATATTTGCAAATAGCTCAAGTAAATACATATTATCCCACAAGTAAACTAGTGCAAGTAACACAATTCGCATTTGGTGGGAACATCCCATAAAGCTGTGTATTGGCAAGAATCTAGTAATACAATACATAGTCGTGGTCGACTGATGCCTGAAGATGTGTCTGAAGACATTTTTTATTTATCGGGCTTGTGAGCATTGGCAGATAGTGATTATCTCCAAAATCCCAGGTAATCAGCCAACCGATTAATCAGTCTATCACTAATACATATCACAGGTACTTATGTGTACGTATGGGTATTTTGACGCACAACCAGAGCAATGCTGAAGCCAAATACTGTTCAAAACTGCAAAACTTTATTTTTCTAATTCTAGCGGAGATCTAAATGTTTCCATATCACATATGTCATTTGATGGAATTGTGCCGGTGTCTTGGGTTTGAATATTTCATTCAGTGTTAACGTCATATAGTGTTAATGAAGATCTGGAACAAACTGATACAGATACATGACACTCAGACACTGTGGAATATAATGATTTTAATAACCTTAAAAAGGTAAA
Organism: Morone chrysops; assembly: GCA_019097615.1. Lineage (NCBI taxonomy): Eukaryota > Metazoa > Chordata > Actinopteri > Moronidae > Morone > Morone chrysops. The sequence goes on from JAGRRF010012888.1 coordinate 2,310,541, forward strand.
AACTCAAAGAGTAGAAATAAAGAGCCTAACTGCTGCTGATGATAATGATGATGATGTGAATTATCTTGGATGCAATTACTGCACCCATGCAACAGAGCTTGCAGGCTGATCAAGGACTTGCCTTAATTACCTGCATGTGTGTCTGTGTGTGTTTGATGGGCCAAGCTCAACAAACAGTGGTGTGCACGCATGTGTGTGCAGAAGGTGACACGGTAAGTGTGTGTGTATCGGCACATGTGAGTGTGTGTTGTTGTAGTAATGTGAGCTACGCAGGAGCTAGCCTCGCCCTTTCTCTTCAGTTGAACTAGTAACCTCAAAAAAATCCCCCAGCTTATCTTAAGGGAGGAGTGTGTGTAGGAAAACATTTTTTAATTCACTCCTTACTCCTCATCTCGGCCTCCAATGTGTCATCAGGGCTCGGTATATGAAGTGTAATTAAGTGCAGGCACTACAGGTGAATAGGATTCATGTCTGTCCAGACTCATATATGGTGAATACTTGTAGAGAATTGAATAAAAAGATATAATGTGTATTTATCACTATATTGATGATACATATGATTCCAGTGAATATGATTCTTATACATTATAGCTAAACAGAATGTATGCATGCTCCAATTTGGGTTGCACAACTAATCAAAATATTATCGCTAATCGCAATAGGCCAAGTGTATTATGAAAATCGCAGAAGCTGCAATACTGTAGTTCTGAAGAGGTTCCCTGGTTCCCCAAAAAATCTCACATCATCATAAATTTAATCATTTTTTTCAGTAAAAATTACTTTTGTGATGCAAAAATTCTCATTCTCATTAATCATATCACAATCGCAACATCTGTCGCCATACTACTTGACTGTGTGTGAAATCTGGAATTACCCAATTAATTCTTAATTCTAATTATGGCTAAAAACTATTTTGAGGTCACAGTCACCTTTGAGTTAAAAGTGTCACCACTTCAGTGTCCGACCAACTGTGAAATTCTGTCATCAGTTCTTGGGTTATGGCCAAAAACAGGTCCAAGTACAAGTGGCTGTTTGTGCCTAATTTGAAGAAATTCCCTCACTGTAAAACCTGACACCACATCTAAATAAAATAAGTGTGTTTAAATAAATTATTTCTCCAAACAAAATAGAGTCACTCATTCACATGAATTAAACCCAACTTAAAAATGAATACTGAACCAACTCAGTTGTTTTGAGTGAACTTAAATGTGTCCAGTATGTGTGTGTGGGTACAGACGATATGGTTCCAGTTTGTTCCACTGACTCATTTTCAAGTAGACTTTATATCATTATAAAAATGTATGCATTGCTATGCTGTATTGCATAGGTTTTTCCCATTTTTGTTTTTATTTCAGTTTATCAATCAAGCCCAAGTATGAATCCGAATAATACTTTATGATTGCCCAAAGTGTAAAGATTGGTAAATTTAAACATGGTGGTAACATTTTTATAAAGAAGATGCATTTAAGTTACAATATTCAGATAAATTCTATTCAAACATTTTAAATAAGTTTGGAGAAATTAGTGTAGATTCAATTAACTGAATGGAATTGGTACAATTAACTTTCAATTAACTATATTTTATATCTTAAACAGTTTAAAGCAATCGGTTTCCTCAAACAGTGGGGGGATAACTACCTCAGCAGATTTTACAGTGCTGTCTACAGTTCCTGAGGTATCGCACTCACAAGATTGGGACATCTGTTGATGTCACAATGAAGGGTGACCTTTGGGATATAAAATGTCATCATTTCATCATTTTATCCTATTAGACATTTTTTCTATATGAAAACAAACTAAATCAACTAAAAATGGAATGCACACAGAAAAGTGAGTATGCCAAGTTGTTTATTGCTTGAAGGCTTCATGCCACTGTTGTTGTTGTTTGTAATGTTCAAATGTTTTTAATGAAAAGAGTGTATGTTGAAGTGGGACGTGATTTATTGCTTTGTTTTACCGCTGTAGCGAATTGGTATCAAGTACTAAATTTCTGTTATGGTGACGTCCCCAGTTGGTTTGATACCTAGTGCCTGTCACTGACATCACTCCTCTCATCTGTCCATCCTTTCATCTACTTCCTCCCCAGCAGCAGTCAAAAGACTCTCTGTTCAGCTGGGTCTTCCAGATGGGACTCGCTGGGCTGACTCACGGCCCCATGTAAAGATGAGAGCCTGGCAATAATCATCACCTCCCCCCTGACTCGACCGCCAACATGAAATATTGAGCTTGAGATGGGAAAATGGGTTGAGGTGGTCATAAACCTCAGTGGCAACTAAAGGGTCCTTCAGCGGTCTTCAACGTCACAGAAGTCCTCCTCATGCCTGATTTCTGCTCGGCTGAATGACCTTGCGGCACAGGTGACACATAACCTGAGGCTCCCACTGAGCTGATATGTTAGACATTAAAGGTAATGATCCCCAAACATGATCCTCGCTTCCCCACCCCGCTCCTTCCCGGGACTCAGTGACCTGCAACCTGAGCTCAGGTGAGGGTAGAAAAGCACGATGTCACCATGACGTCAGTCAGTCAGTAGGTGAGGGGGGTACATTTACTCAAGTACTGTACTTAAGTATCATTTTGTGGTAGTTTATTTGATCATTTCTATTTTCTGCAACCTAATATTTCTACTCTCTTACACTAACATTTCAGATGGAAATATCTTATATACTTTTTATTCCACTACATTTATATGACAGCTTACTTTTCAGATGAAGATTATTACAACACGTAATAAGTAGGGCTGAGTATTGGCAAGAAGCTATTAATACAATACATATCAAGATACAGTGGTTAACATTCAATATATTGTGATAAATTGCGATACTGTAAGCAAGGCCATAGTTTGAAATTCTTTTTAAATCAAATGTTAGGTTAACTGTCATAGTACAAAGAACACTTCTTAACAATCTGATGTCTAACTTTCCTTTTCACAGAAAAGCTTCCACAAATGTCAGAAAACAACCCGTTTGGCAAACCTTACTTTACACACCAATGCAGGACATTTGATTCATATTCATAAGAATCATACTCAGTTTATTTTTTATTAGTAAAGTGCTCTGATTGCAAGGATTAAAATGGGTATATTTTATGTTAAAAAAGATAACATTGTATTATATATTGTTGAGACCAGTTGAGAACCACAGGTGTAACTGAAACAACTGTTTGAGGCCCAGAGAGCTACACAAAATCAATTTAAATGGTTGTAGCAGTGGTTTGTTTTTTCTTCTGTCCTACTACATTAATCATCTCATGGCCCCTCAGAATTATCTTGTGGCCCTTTGGAGGGGCCCGACTTTAAGGCTGCAGGCACGAGTGGACCAAATCTGATATGTGACACAGATCTGTTTCTCCATGACAGTGTGAACGGCACAAATCACATGGAATCTGATCTTTTCAATTCTGATTCAGGATCACTTTCAAATGTAGTCCAAATCAGATACAGGTCTGATTCTTTGCAATGTGACCTCAGTGGGAACTGTCATATCTGAATTCATGTGACTTTTATGCCATTCTAGACTAAAGTTTTTCACGCAGGTTTGTCAAAACCAGATCTGAGCAATAAATCAGACCTGAGGACTAAAGCGTCATGTAGACTCGCCGTTCCCGAGCAGTCGCGCGACAGTGTGACGTCACAGGAGCACCGTAACTATTTATACTTGCGCTGGTGGTCGCGACACTAGTTGCAGTCTTCTCCTGAATAGAGGTGTCGCGACTGAGCGGGCCAAAACCCTGGCTCACCAGCGACATCTACGTCATTTTGACGCGACAGGTCACAAACGGCGAGCATACAGTGGCCTTAAGGCTTGCAGTATGAACAGTGCCTAACTAAGCTGAACTAAACTAACTGAAAGTAAAACTGGTCCAGTATGCAATGTCATCCATAGTACTTACAGATTAAAGGTTAAGCTGCAAAGTTCAAACAGTGACCATGGTCCAGTATGCAACTTGTACAGTGTGATGTAGAAACTTGAAGCCACCAGTGCACATCTACTGAGAATGGACTTTACAGTGAAGTAGGAGACATCTTGTGTCCAGCAGGTAAACTTTAAAGATCAACAACATTTGTATATTCAGAGATTCTGGAAGTTTTAATGAGGCAGAAGGAGGAGAG
>JAGRRF010012888.1:2324744-2345182 GCA_019097615.1 Morone chrysops
TTGCACATCTGACATCATTCTACAGTAAAGATCAAACATCACACTGAAGGGACATTTTGGGAAAAACACTAATTTGCTCGCTTGCCAAGATGAGAAGATCAGTATGAGAGTGGCACTGATCTTTTCATCTAACACTCAGCAAGAAAGCGGATAAGTGTATTTGTCAATTGTCAAACTTTTTCTCTAAATCGTACCTCTGACTTCTATGAGGTATGGGACTGCATTCCGAAGAAGATAGCAGTAATAAAGTAAGTTAGCTCAGTATTACCTAAGTGAACTGGTGTGAGACTTCAAGGACCCTATTCTTGTGGCAGCGCTCCAACTGTTTGTTTTTTTTCCTGACCTTGAAATTGACTTTGCCTGTCTATGTAGTATTTCTGTGCCAAGTGCAGAGTGCAAGGCACACAGGTGTAAACTGACTACGCAAGATGTTTTGTTACACAGAACCATCTGGGAGGTCATTGTTGGAAACTGTTTGAAAAAGGGCAGTGGCTTACAAACAATACTTGGCAGGTGATTGGATGAACTGTCTGTCGAGCTAACAGTCACTTCTCGCACATTGCTAGTGTTAAACCACACCCGTAGCTCATGTTGTAGTTGTCAGTAGTTCCTCATTAACAAGAACAAACTAAATATCTGGAGAAAAGGGCTAGTGTGTAGGACAAGTGTGAAGTTACCCATTGGTTTGTGGAGAACAGTTCTGAAGCCTTGAATTTGGCATTTTGGCCGCCACCATGACAGTTAGATGGAGCCAGCGGGAGTGATGTACTGCAAGTTTATCTACGCTCATTGGCTGCGCAGTTTTGATTTGTCCATAGCAGGAAACAATGGCTGCTCGCCTGGTCACACACAGTCTCGTATTACAGATAAACAGTACACTAAAATATGTTTCTGAAACAATTTTTTGTGAGAAATAGGCAACACAGCAAGAGAATCTAGCTCTTTATTTGATCAGCACTGCCTGGTTTGACAGTTTGATCTGAGTTTTGTGTGCTGCGCTGGATGGACTCACTGAGAATGACTTGTCAATCAAAAGGAGGCCCCACCCAAAAGTATGCCACTTTATTTGACTCTAAATTGGACCATAATTTACTAAATGAACATCATAATGTATTGAAGAAGACATGAAACTATCAATTTAGACCATAAACTCATCAGGAAACTGTTTACTGAGCTAATAAATGAACCTTCCACACCTCGAAGCTTTGTCCATTATATATACTGTCCCCTTCCAAGCATGTAGGAGAAACTACAGTGGCCACGAAAACTCTCGAAAAAGGAACAAACCTGTGGTTGGTTTGTCCATTCTGGGCTATAGTACAAACCTGGCGATTCAACATGGCGGGAACCATTGAAGAGTACATAAAAACAGTTCATTCTAAGGTAACAAAAGTTCAACAATTATTATTTTCTAACTTTTTAACTTACTGTTAAAAGATGTCTTAAATGTTACACACTGGACCTTTAAAATGCAAGTAAATTCTTTTAATCAAACACTCTCCATCCAGTAAATGCGTCTAAATTGGCATTTAAAAATAATGTTTAATGTGGTGAGAGCGGACTGCATTGATCTGTAAATGAATATGAGTAACTCTTCCAGTATCTGTTGTCCACAGCTGCTTCATACTGTATTAAGTTTCTCCTTCGGATTATTAAATCCCTGCAGCCATCCGAAGGCAGCAGGACACATATGTTGATAAATCTGCAGCTTCCAATTTGAGAAGTGCAGCATCAGAGCACGGCGGCATTCTGCACAGCTGTCCACGGTGTTTACCTTCATTAAATCACACTCTGTTATAACGGATTACAGTGGCTCATTAATCCTGTGTCATTGTTTTCTTTTCCAACTTTCTTTTTAGCAAAAGTGGTGTTTTATTCTTGAAATGCATTGCAACAGTGTTGTGTCACATATGATATGACGGGACCATTTATGATGTGAGATACAGTAGAATTAGAACAGGCAGGCTGAGACAGGTTGAGAGCATATGTATTAATCACCACACCCTCTGATTTATACTTCTGCTGTGCTTCTGTTCCTATATGAACCAAAACAACAGGTGCACTTGGACATGTCCACACAGTCCATGTGAGCTGCTTTGCACTTGACGTTGCACTTGACGTTGCTGAGACTCCCTTTCCCAGGGAATAGGAACCTTTGGAGGGATGACAGAAACCAGGGACCAGCCGTCTGCAATCCCAAACAAGATTGTTTCTTATTCACAGATGAAATGCAGACAACAAGAGGCTGCAAACTTTAGTTCCTTAAGAATAGCCTAGCTGCTGGGACTAGAACTTCCAAGTACTTTGCGGCATAGGTCTGCTTTGAGTAGAAAATATTCTGCTTCACCAACTTAAACAAAATACTCAACTTTATTCCAGTCAAAGTCCTAATATTCTTCAGAGCTTGTCAGAAAGTTAATAGTTGTAATATAATAGTTTTGCTGTCTGTAGCAACCAAATAAACAAAGTAGCTCAACATGCTAATGAACATTATCCAAGGCCATTTCTTCCTCACTAGTAGAAAGCAGAGGTACAGTCACATTATTCTGTTCAAAATGGAACAGACTGTTTCCACATCATTTCTTTTCTCAAAAACTCTAATGAAACAGAAGACACTGTAGTGTACCACTAACCGTTGCAGTTGCCGATTCAGTGAAAGAAATAACTGTACATTGCGTCCAAAATTCACAAAAGGTATAGGGGCTGGGAATAAGGTGAATACATAATTTGTATTGCTTCTAAAGGTCCAGTGTGTAACATTTAGGATGTTTTATTGTCAGAAATGGAATATAATATCTATGGGTATGTTTTCATTAATGTATAATCACCTGAATACAATTTCTATACTATATATTATATAATATCTATATATTATACAGTAATTTTGTTACTTTAGAATGAGTTGTTTTTATCTACAGATGGAGGTCCTCCTCCTGGAGTCCGCATTGTTAAACCACCATGTTTCTACAGTAGCCCAGAACAGACAAACCAAACACTGGCTCTAGACAGGGGAACATCTTTCGTGGCCACCATAGTTTCTCCTACACACTTAGAAACCAAGCGGTCTTCAGGGGCTTCAACACTAGCTGTCACTAAATGCTCAGACATACTTTTGGCATATGCCAGCTGTGGACCAGTCACACAGATGTGCATGCTGTTCCATTCCACTACAATTGAGGGTCCATGTCAGTCTGGCGTTCCATGTGTGCGCACAGTGCTAAAATGAAGTGTGTTCTGGCTATGCAAGACAATGCAGGTCTGTGTCTGTTTCACTGAGGTAGGGCTGAGCTACACACAGCACACAGGCACAGCAGACAGCGCAGCTTCTGCTGCATTCACTGACAATCTGCCAATACACACCTTCTGCAGGGTTGCACAGAGGTATGGGTTTATTTGTGCTTTAGAATGTAACGACTGGCATAAACTTGGACAAAATAAGAATGTTGTTTTTTAATCCCAGGCGTAAAAATCAGCAAAGGGTGAAAAGGAATGCAAGTCCATCTCCAAGTGTCCATCTGCTGAAAGTCGTGCCTTCATGCTACGCTGCCACCATGGTGTCAGAAAGTCGGAGCAAAGGCCTGGTGTGTGCACGTATGTGCATGTGTGTGTGCAAATGTGTCTGCTAAAAAAAACAGCAGAGGGACAGTTCATCATAGCCTACAAACTCCTTCTCTGTGTCATGTAAACATTGTCTTTAGATACATTAGTGCTCTCCCTGTGCCTCCGTTTATATTAGTGTTTTTATTGGACCATATTAAACATATTAGGGGAGCTACTTTCACTATGTTTATTCTACCATTACTCATGAGGACAGCTATAAAAAAAAACATTTTGCTGTAAAACAGGCCACAGTAATCTGCTACCTGGGTGGCTAATCAACCTTTATCCCTTTGTCTCCCGTACACTTACATCAGCTGAGTGAATGTTAAGCCGTGCAATCATTACGTTGTCGGGGTTATAAATCAGCAGGCCAGTGATTATCAACAACGTCCACACGTTGGCTTCTTCAGAGCAAATTCTTGTGTTGGCCTTCTCTCGAGTTTGGAGCAACAGCCTCTCCAAATGGGGATGTTTTTCTCACTATGTGCAGTTGTTGCCAGGGGTACAGGGGAGCATCAAGTATTCAGGATGCTCCACAGGGAATATTTGCATCTAAAGAAGAACAGGTGTACTGATCTTATACATATCCCATAATGTATTGTAAATCTTCCTCTCTCTCTCTCTCTCTCTCTCTCTCTCTCTCTCTCTCTCTCTCTCTCTCCGGGGTCAAGGTGACATCAGTATCTCACACCTGCGCTCCAGAGCACTCCCCAAACTAGTCTTTCAGCAGCACACAGGATGAAGAAAAATCCTTCATTGTTTTGTCCACGGCTTATTATCGATTATCGATTTCCACATTTCCCTATTGCTTTGAAGGACATGATGACATCAAAGGATAATGGACATTGGTTCACACTGCACCACCTTGAACAAAAATCTGAATGAGGCCAAATAATGCAACAAATGGCCTGCAATCAATGCAAACATGTGTCACTGATTCAGAGGTCTGCATACTTAGCACTTCCATCTCAATAAAAAGTAACATAGATAATAAGAAGAGTCATTGCATAGTACAAGATAACGGGACACTAAATTCATTGCAGAATAACAGCATATGAAACTTGCTGTTTAAGGTGAGTTTAAGTTCATTTAAATGTGTCTCAATGGCTGAAATATTCAGATAAAAGTATCAATAACACATTAGAAAAATACTCCATTACAGTACATTTCTGCATTGAAAAAGTTACTTAAGAAAAGTATGTATTATTAGCAAAATATACTTTAGCATCAAAATAAGTACTAATATAAAATATAGCCCCTGTGAGTTGTATGCTGTTGTATGTATTATTAGATGATCATTGATGATGCATTATTGTGTAAGATTCAATTCACTGTAGCAGTAGAGCTTTGTAACTGACTTTATAGTTAGTGCGTCATATTTTCATACATTGTCTATGTACAATGGTGGTAAAATAACTAGCTGTCAAAATTTTTGAACTAAAGGGAATTACAGGTTCAAAGTATCAAGGAATGGAAAGCCTACTACAGGAATCTCACATTTTTGCTTGAGCAAATGTACTTATTTACATTCCACCACTGATGTGTCTACACAAAATGTGAGACAGCACTGAGCATGTTAAATTTGGGTGGAGACCTCCCTCTTCCTCAGCTATGACACTGGTCAACACTAGATGGCACCGTCAACCAACACATCAACACACAAAACCCAGTTGAGCTCATGTAGTGGTCCATCCCTTGTTCATATATGATACCATATATATCCATAAGGTATTTTATCATCTACACTGACTGAGTGTAGAGACTATATCAGAGCATTTGATGGGAAATCCTGTATAGAAAACCATCTTGTAAGTATTATATATATAATGCACAGGTATTTGCACAATGTGCAAACCCTGCACATACATCATTCTGCACAGTTAAGATCAAACATCCCAGTGGACAGTGACAGTAAGTAAAATAAAAACAGAAAGGGACTTTAAATTAAAATCAATACAACAGTTAACCGTCTAAAAGCAGACCTCCCACGGACGGCTGTTTTAGCTACAGCATTCATTCTTTTGGCAGTGGAAAGCTAAGGCTTCTGTCTTTAACATCATCACATTGTTTACTGGGTGATGCACCTGTGCACCAGCTGATTGGTGTGGGTGGACAAGAGTTGAGGAGAGGTGCAGCTAAAAAATGAAAGTAAAAATGTGCATAACAACATTTGATGAAAAACTGTTTGTTTGTTTTATATATTCATGGCTCAATTTCAATGGCTCACTTTTTTAGTCACCTTTTAGCTTACGTCATACAGATTTCTTTTCAGTTATCACATGTAAGTATTGCTCATGCAATCAATGGTAATTATATAACGGTCTTGAGGGAGAAAGATCAAAGATTGCTTTGATTTTTTCATCAGGATTTCTTTTAGCTTCCAAGAGTCAAGAGTTGCAAAGGAGATCATTCCCATCCGACCCAGAAGACCACGTTTGAACAGAAACAGGAACTTGACTTGACTTTTCAAACTATAATTCACAGTGGTTGTCCTAATAAGTCTTTTTGACTTTTCCCAGTATGAAAAGCGTGTTACTAATAACATTTATAATGACTGCGTTCTATTCAAGTGTCCCAGTAAGTCATGACAGTGTGAAAATACCAGGACCCTGAAACTAAAGCTGCTAAATGGAATTCAAGGAAGCCATTGTTCATTTTATTATTTACATAAACTTTCTTGTTTGAAGTTCATATGATCACATGGTTTACTTTTCATTACATAAACAGAAACATGTAAATAAATCTGTAAACAATGTAAACGAAAAATACATCAGTATATAATAAATCAATTTATACAGAAATTAAAATTATTATATAATAATAAGATAAATAGCTCCCTTAGGATCCTCTCTGATCTAATTATGATTTTATGAGTTAAAGCTGAGAGGAAGACGGTGGAGGGTCAGGGGTCATCATCAGTGTTTAATGTACTGCTGTATAAACTGGCCAGTTCCTTCCCACACTGAGGTCTGTGTTTAGTGAAGGAGGGCCCCGGGTTTCCTTCCCAGTGCATCTCGGCCGGGTGGAGCTCCTGAATGATAGTGGTTTCCTGCTGGAAGCTCAGTCAAGTTATTTTTGAAGCATTCTTTCATCCCAAGGCACCGTGTGTATGGCCAACATGTGTCTGTCTGTTTTGCTGTGCTGTACGTGTTTCATGCTCAAGTTTGTTTCAGTATACAGCTTCTCAACTTCTCACTGTTATTGCACATATGGTAGAGCTATTAGTCGTCTGTAAGTCATTTGTTGTTTTGATATTAAATTGTAGAAATTAGGTAGAACTTGCTTTAGTCCCCTATTTAGTGTTTATAAACAGAATATAAACATTAAAGCTGCAGTAGCAAACCTTTATTAAAAATAACTTTTTGTCATATTCACTGAAACTTTCATTATATCCTGACAGTAGTACATGAGACAGATAATCTGTGAAAAAATCAGCTTTCTCTAACTCCTCCTAGTGCTCTTAATGGCATTTACAAGAATCCACCGGGCCTGAATGAAAACAACCAATCAGAGCAGAGAAAGAAAGTTGATTGCTGAGTCTCATTCCCAGGGCATCAAATATTGACACTTTCTATTGGTAGCTTGAAGTTTTGGAACTGAAAGCGTATTTGACTAGTGATGCACAAAAAACAACCTACTGCTCAACGTCAACCAGGCCTGTATGAAAACAATCAATCAGAGCCAAGAAAAATGTAAAGAAGCTTTGGGTTGGAAGCTTGAAGATAGTTGATTGTTGAGTCTCATTCCAAGTCTGTATTTGATGCCCTGGGAATGAGGTTCAACAATCACGTATCTTTCTCAGCTCTGATTGGTTGTTTTCGTTCAGGCCTGGTGGATTCTTGCAAATGCCATTAAGAGCACTAGGAGGAGCCAGAGGAACCTGACTGTTTCATAGATTATCTGTCTCATGTACTACTGTCAGGATATAGTGAAAGTTTCAGCAAATATGACAAAAACTTATTTTTATAAAAGTTACCTATTGCAGCTTTAATAAATAGTTTATAGCACACTTATAATAACTCCTATAAAAACATGTTTTATATTTTTACATCTGTGTTTCACTATATTGTAATTTATCTATCTCTGTTTATATGCCAGCTTCTTCTTGTGGGTGCCTACGTGAGGGGTTACAGTTAGAAAATACATTAAAAAAACAGTGTGTTATAAACCATTTATTAAATGTGTATATATTTCTCATGAATTCTAAATAGGGGGACTTAAAGTAAAGTGTTACTAAAATAAAACTGCAGGTGTTTATGGTGCACAGCCTCCAGGTGGACACATATAACAAAGAGAGATCTATAGATACACAAAATAAATATTTTTTTAGGTTTTTCGCTGCTTTCCTCATTTCCTCTAATAATGCCTCTCATCCACCCAGCTGCATCCTGCCATCCTCTCCTTCCTTTCATTCATTCAGACAAAAGGACCAGCCGAACACATCGCACAGAAAACACACACAGCACTGATTATTTTTTACTCACATCAACAACACCAGAATAATGATGAATAATTCTATTATCATTTTATTATCGTCCATATCTATGTGAATCAATGTCTTGTGCATAAGTAACATCACATGGACATGTGGTCTGTGTCATGTTCTCTGAAATAGTGAAAGGAACAGTTCAAGAACAATTACCTCTCTAAAGTCCACGACAATGGGAGCAGATGAGCAATTAGCAGAGAACTGAAATGGATCCAAGTGCTGTATTTCATGTGTGTGTGTGTGTGTTTGACAGGCACCACCTGGCAGTGGTTTTTGCATGAGGGCATGCAGCTGGCGTTACTGGCTCAGAGTCTCAGCTGCCACTCTCACTTTAGCTCCGTTATCAGTGTGTATGTGTGTGTGTGTGTGTGTGTGTTTGCATGAGAAATGCGTACAAATGTTGCAGAAGGTGAGAAGTTTAGTTACAGTTTCTGTATGCATAGGGAGGAAATAATGATGATAAACACCTTGAGAAAAACAACACCTACATCACAATGCTGTTTGTTGATTACAGCTCAGCATTCAACCCTGTGAAACTGAACTCAGCAATCTGAGCCTGAGTACCACACTCTGTAACTGGATATTGGACTTCCTCACAAACAGACCTCCAGTCTAGTGCTCAATACTGGAACCCCTACTGTTCACACTGTACACCCATGACTGCATCCCCTGGCATGGAGAAATTGTGAAGATTTCAAACAACGATGAGACTTCATATGAGGAGGAAATCAACAATTTTCCAGAGTGGTGCACAGAAAATAACCTACTGCCCATCGTCATCAAAACCAAGGAGCTTATTGATGATTTTAGGAAAAAAGAGTGTTCCTGGGAATCATCACAGATAACCACCCTGCAAAGCACAGGAATTACTGTATTTCCTAAGGAATCTTAAGAAAGCCAAATTCCAGTACCACGTTCTTAGAAAGCCATAGAAAGCATCCTGACTGGAAACATCTCAAACTGGCATGGGATGTGCAAGGGCCAGGTCAGGAGGACAGGCTCAGGAACTTCTATCTTTATACAAAAAATATTAATTCAAAAATTACATGCTGTTAATTGGATTAATAATATTTAATTAATAACCCTTAAACTTAATTAATAATTTATTGAAAAGTTAAATAATAATACTTTTTAGTATATTGAAGTTGCAGTAGGTAGTAACCTTTATAAAAAATAATTTTGTGTCTTGACAGTACTACATGAGACAGATAATCTGTGAAACAATCAGCTTCCTCTGGCTCCTCCTACTGATCCTAATGGCATTTGCAAGAATCCACCTAGCCTAAACGAAAACAACCAATCAGAGCTGAGAAAGTTAAAAAGACACTCTGGGTTGATAGCTTGAAGGTAGTAACTTGTTCATTGAGTTCATGAGTCTCATTCCCAGAGTCCCAAAGCATCTGTATTTGAGACCCTGGTAAGGAGACCCAACAATCAATTTTCTTTCTCTATATGACAGCTATGGCTGTACCCATTAAGTGGTGTTCTCTCTAAATCCAAATAGATATTGTTGGATATGTTCAAACTGTAATTTCCTTTGAGACAAATCTGTGATTTTAGGCAACATAAGAAAAGGCAACTTAAAACTTATTTCTAGTTCAATGATTTGTGAATGTGATATTTACCATCATAGAATGTTTATTCTCACAGATGATAAAATGTGTCCACAATTAACAAATCAATCAGTTTGTACTTCATACAGCAACCCTCTTAATTTTCTGTATTTTGTCTGTATTCTGGATGGCCAAAGCATCTAATAGCTTTATGTGATCCATTTAAAGTCTGATTCACACAATATCATCCAAGGGTTTTTATACATTTACTAGGGATCAATAGACCAATAGTATTTCTTTACCCCACAAATGTAATAATTCAATCATTATAATTACTTACAGTAATAGTACACAGTATTCATAGTTTTTATGTCCCTCAAGTGGAAAACATATCTTGCATTAGACAACAATTTGTGGACTGTGAAAGAAAAATAATTAATAGGTACTAACAAAATAAGAACAAAACCGTGGATACAAACAAAATTAGACAATGTTTCTTCGTATATATATCGCTTCCTGCATTAGGCCCATAGACTCAACGTGTGAAAGACCTGGGATCTGGTTGTAGCTGTTAAACTCACTAATGAGGGACTGCAGACGGTGTGCCGCCTGCTGTGCATCAGTCTTCAACTCTGTACTCTTAATGCTCTTAAGTGGAAATCAGTGAGTGACAGAGGTCAAAGGCCAGTGTTAAGGTGTGTGTGCGAGGTTACTGCTTGATGCCACATATCCTGTGGCCCCTCAGTGAGGGTCCGGATGTCATTATACATTCATTAGATAACATGGGAACAGTCATAGGAGCAATGCAGTAGGAAGTGCTTAAGTTACCAAACCATAAATCAGAAGATTAAATCCTCACAGTCTACAGTGACCACACTGAAAAACAGTCCGTGATTGAATTACTCACTACTGCTGTCAGTGGAGGGAAGAGAGGGCAGATGGCAGCAGTACAGGGGAGGGGACAGGCAGAGGACTAGTGAGACTGTAGTGCATCATTGCTCTCAATGAGTGTGGTGGAGCAGGATGGGGGGGTGGTGGCTTCTTGGCTTCTTGGCCTCTAGCCCCGAATGTTTAAAAGCCCCGAATCCTTTAGGCTTTTTGTGTCATTTTCCCTCAGCCTCGCTGACTGGACTGGAAAATTCAATTGAGCAAAAGTTCCATTACTGGGGAAATATCCCCATCTACAGGCCCTATATTGTCATCGTGGGTTGTTGTCTTGTGTGTGTCTCATCGTGTCACCTCTATGGACTATGGACATTAAGCTGAACATTGTGAATTCCAGCATAGTTAAACAAAAATAAAATAATTTCTACCCTAGCTACTTAAAAACAATATCAAACAGAATGATGAAGACAGTTGGAGAACAATTCTACACAAAATAAGATGTAAGCTCAACAGTAGGGTATTTTTCATGGAAACTATCATCTTTTTACCAAATGATACACAGATTTCAGGTATTTTATTTACTAAACTGGCTTGAAAATTAGTGCATATAACTGCAGTTTTGGAGAAATCAGCTCTTGTGAGTGTTCATATTCAGAGCTGGCTCTGAGTAGTCAAGGGCGCAGATCTCATTACAACTTAGGGGGAGGCCACATCAATGTAGCATTAGCTTGCTAACTAAAGTAACAGGGCAGTCCAATACTTTAATACTTGAAGAAACTACAGATTTGCTCATTTGCTGCTAGCTTGATTACTCTGAGGTAAAAATCGAATTGATTATCGACATATACAAAGATGGACGACATGACAGGACATGACAGTCCTTCAAGTGAAGCCAAAACATCATGATCACACCCCGGTGGCTGACTGCAGTATAGATCATAAAGCCAGCTGGCTCCATGTTCATTCTGATTGGTAAGTAAATATATAAAAAAAATTAGATGATTTATGGCATTGTATTATCATCCCTAGCGTTGCATGCTTGTAGTCATATTGACCAACAAAAGGCTACACCATCCTACAACCGTGCAGACGCTTCCTGGCTGCAACTGATTGGACGAAAACTTTCTGTTCCTGGATTTTCCACTGTGTTTTGAGTTTGTATATTATCCACTCATCCAGCAGTGCTACCCGTTGCTTCTGGAAACAAAAAAAACGTTTAAACTGTGGTTGCCCGGTGGTAGTTTTTGTAAATTCCAGAGAAAGTTTCTAAACGAGCCACCATGATGGTCGGGTTTGAAATCTCCAATGTTTGCGTGGTTGTAGGAGGTTTTTTTTTTAGACTTTTGTTGCTCAAAATAACTACAAAGATCCAATGCTGGTAAAGCGGCATGACCATGACATTGAAAAATGCTCCAATGGATACTTACCATCAGACCTCTACTTTATGCAAATAAGGAGCAGCCAGCATGATGGCCCATCTTTCAAAACACACGCAGCACTACCAGAATACATCGCACTGACAATGAATGGCAGGCGTGGAAATGACTGATCCTGTGGACACGTTGCACAAGCAAGCAGTTGAGTTCAGACGACTGAACAGGATACATAAATAAAACCTTCAAAAAAAGTTGTGTTTATGTGAAATAAGTGGAAGTGGCTTCTATTCAATATATTTTCAGTTACATAATTGATTAAGAACTTTAGGATTTGTCGTTTTGTTAGACAAAATTATGACAGTTCATCCTGAGGGGAACATGAATGTTACATTTAATTTCAATCCAACCAATAGGCTGTTGTTGAGATGCTTAGTCTGGACCAAAGTGCTGGACCGACCAGCAATACAGTCATAAAAGCAATGCTGCTAGCATGACTACAAACAGAAGAGAATCATTAAGCGATGAGGTATTCATGGTGGCAGCAACAGCTTCCAGATGACCCATGATGCTCCTCTCCTGTTCCTCCTGCCACTGCTGTCCCGCCTTGTGCATGGTCTGTCTGCCAGATCTGTAATTCAAAAAGTTTTCAGGCTTAATTTTCCTCACTGATCTCCCCTGTTAGTACATCTGTCTTTAAGTACATACATTCCCGAACACAAGGGATTCTGTTGATTATATTGTCTCTTGTAACTTTCTCCCCTGAAACCTCACATCAAAGGAGCAGCTGTTACTTGCTTTCAGACTGAATGTTAAACCAATGTGACTTCAAAATAAAAGTGTAAATTAAACAGGATAATGGTAATTATGGGCGCCAGGCACAGTTGATAAGAGTGGCCTATTAGTAGGCTAATTAATTAATTAAGAACATTTTCTTTTGTTGAACAGATAAACCTAATCTTATCAACATAAGACAATTGATTAAGTTGTCCCCCCAACACTGGCTGGTCCAGTCTCACAATCTGAGGATTTGCTGCTGTAGTCTGTTTAATGTAAAATCCCAGTAGATTGTTGGAATATAGCTCTGAAGACATCTTGGACTCTGGCACTGGTGGACCCTATGGTAGACAAAACATAGTCAATAAAGCGCCGTCTAAGGTGCTAATACAAACCCTGACTCAGCTGTTTCACCATAAATGCATCCCACCTTTCTGTGCCCTTTTCCTTTTTTTGCCCCTGCCCCTCAATCAGCCTGAGCCTCTATAATTAAAAAAATGAGAGTATTGTATGATGAAAATGATAATGATCATAATCGAATCATAATCTCA
Source organism: Morone chrysops (assembly GCA_019097615.1). Classification (NCBI taxonomy): domain Eukaryota; kingdom Metazoa; phylum Chordata; class Actinopteri; family Moronidae; genus Morone; species Morone chrysops. The sequence continues at coordinate 2,337,973 of JAGRRF010012888.1, forward strand.
GCAGCCAATAATAATTGGATACATCAAACAAAAATAGAATGTTCATTTTAAAAATCCAAAGTAGCCTAGTTGATTGCAATATTTATAATTTATAGCTACATACATTACAGTAAGTAAGTACAAACAGTAAAAGACAAATCTTGTAACATGAGGAAAACAGTATATAGTATATAGTACTGTTGGGTCAATAATGTCATAAGGAGTTCGGTCTAGACCTGCTCTATTTGAAAAGTGTCCTAAGACAACTTCTGTTATGAATTGGTGCTATACAAATAAAATTTAATTTAATTGAATATGAAATAAGTGGGAAAATGAAAACAAAAAATAAAATGTCATTGTATGTGAATCAGTCAATATTTGGCACTAAGAATAAAAAATACTTCAGCAGTTAATTGTTTTTGATCAATTTTCTGTCAGCTAATTGATTTATTGACTTTTTATTTTCAGCTCTAAAGAGGAATTCACAAATAGTTCTGATACTGATCATGAGTCTGTACAAATAACAAAAAACATAACTAAAAACACAAAAAGTGAACAAAACACTGGGCTGAAACATTGAATACGGGACGAATATTCTGTTAGATTCGTTTTTTATTTCAGTATCTTATTTTGACATTCCGACAGGAAGTTGTATCATCCCTGCTAGCTTGATTGTGGAGGAAACTTTGTTTCCAGGGAGAGCGCGCTCCTCCTCTCCACGCTTCAGACCTGCGGACACACCAGCGGGACACTTTTTCAAGAAACAAGCGCTTCACTTAACAACCGTCCACCGCGCTCCTCTCCTCGGAAACCGTTGTTTCACCTTCGCCGCTGCTTCTCTGTGAGCTCTCGGAGGGATTACCGGGGAGGACGGAGGAGGGATGGAGAGGTCCCGTTAAAGTTGAAAGCACAAGAGAAGCTCAGTCTGTCTGCGGCTCCTCCGGTGCTCCCACCGCGCTGAGCGAGCGGCTGTCCCCGCCTCGGAGGCCATGGGCTGCGGCTTGCGGAAACTGGAAGACCCGGAGGACAGCAGCCCCGGGAAGATCTACTCCACCTTGAAGAGACCACAAGTGGAGTCCAAAACGGATACTGTGTACGAGTATGTGCTGCTCGACTTCAGTCTGGAAGGTAGGCTTGCTGCCAAAATGCTGCCTGTATTATTGTAACAAATGGAATATATCTGGGTGTTGGACTGTTGATCAAACAACTCAAGTGGAGCTGAGATGATTAATCGTTCAACCGAGAATTGTTCGGAAATTGTTTTCAAAATTGATGATTCATTTCTGTCAACTTTCAGACAAAAATGCTATAAAAACAAACAACTGCTCCAGGTCGGGCTTGGACTGAATTTTGTTTTATTTTTAAGTATATATGATTTTTTTAAATAATCTATACAACTAATGAGTAAATGTGTTATTTATTTGTTTTGCAGTACATTTGATTTATTTATTTATTTGAAGTGGAAAGTCAGGTTTGGGTCGGGCTGGTATAAATGCGAATTTGCTAGTTTTCTTGATCATAAATGAAAGTACATTTAATATCTTTGGGTTTCAGCTGTTGGTCGGACAAAACCAGCAACCAATAATGAACCCCGGTCTCTAGAGACTTTTCTGACAGTTTATTTGAGCTGAAACGATTAGTTGATTATTTGATTCATGTCAACTTTAGTTTCATCTAAAACCCAAAACATGTGCTGGTTTCAGCTTCTCCAGTGCGAGGATCTGATGCACTATTTAATATCATTTTAAGTAGAATATCTTTTCAAGACCTTATGATTTTATTATTATTATAATAATAATTAAGTATTTTCTGACATTTTATAGACTAAATCAAGTAAATAATGCATAGATCGATACTAAAATACAAAAAAACTACTAAAATATTTGCTACCCTACATTATTTTATAGACCTAGAACTATTAATCAATAAATCAGAAAAAGTATTATGGATAATAAAAATAATCAGAATATTATTAATAATAATTAGCTGCATAACTTTTTTTATTTTATTTTATACTTCCCATTTGTCTCATTGATAGACACACTAGAATAAGGATATAAGCCCCCCTAAAAATATTATTATAGTTTTAACCATTTACCATTTTAAAAAAGCCTCTATGTGTTGCTTCCTTTGACCTGTTTATTTGACCTAAAAATGCTCCTAAATAGCAGACATCCTGTTTATGGCAGTTTTATTTGAACATGGAATCACTTTATTGTTCACACAGGAGCTGTGTTTTCCTCTGATGCTTGTGAAGTGATATAAAATTGGCTGTGTAGCCAGACAGGGTGCAGTTAGTATCCATATTGCTACTGTTTTTAAATTCCACTCAATTTAATTTTAAAGCCCTTTCAATGTGATACTTGGCTCTGGCTTTTCCTAGCAACAGGGCTGCACGGTCAGCCTATGTAGAAATAGGTCACTCAAGGTTTTTCCCTGCCTTCTCTACTAGCCCTTCTCCCCTTGGCACACACACTTGGACACACACCCCTTCCCAGGTCGTAGGCATGCAGTAAAATGCAGCACCCTCCCAGAGAAGAACCCACCTGCTGGGATACAGAATTTAATTGGAACATGCATGGGGATCTCAGACGGCCAAGGGTTGCCATTTTTCAAGGATAATCCCTTCATCTGGTCCTCAGACCGGCTGTTTTGACTGTGACCTATTTGGAAGGAAATGGTGATTAAGTTCTGAATGGGAGCCTAGCATGTAAACAGCAGGCCGACATCATAATGAGTCATGGAGGAAAGTGCTGCCTTCCAAATTAAGGGGATCGGGGAAGTAAAGTACATATCCCGCCTTCTAATGACTTTAGGATTGTCCAGCATTCGGCGTGGGTCCAGTCCTGTGTACGTGAGATCAGATCATGTAGACTCGCTTCAAAGTAGGGCTGTAACTATTAAATGACTATTTTTATTATGGACAAATCCACAGATCATTTTCAAGATTAAGCGTTTCACCTATAAAAAGGCAAAACATTGCATGTCTTGTTCTGTAAAACCAACAGTCCCTTGCATAGGACAGATCTACAGAGACTGGACAGACCACACATAAAGATTGATTCCAACTTGCACAGATTTTTTACTCTTTAGTAGTGCTACAAATATCGATTCATCTGTAGATCATTTTCTTAATTAGTTGTTTGGTCCAAAAAAAGTCAGATAATAGCGAGAAATGTCGATCAGTGTCTCCAAAAGCCCAAGGTGACGTCCTCAAATGTCTTATTTCGTCCACAACCCAGATAGATAGATATTCAGTTTACTGTCACAGAGGATGAACGAAACCGGAAGATATACACATTGAAGAAGCTAAAATCAGTGTAATTGGTTTTCTTTAAACTACTATAAAAACAATTAATAATTTATCAAAATAGGTGCAGATTAATTTAATAGTTGACAACTAATGAAGGAGCATAAACCTCACAACCATACAACCCACTGAACCACTGGTCAGTAGATGACCCTGCAAATCCCGCGAGAACGCCAACTATGTTCTTCTACCAAAACAAACATGGTCGGCAACCAGCCACTTGGTTTGTTTATATGCAGTGACATTTGTGCTGAAAAGGCCAGAAAAGGCCAAAAAAGGAGTAAAAAAGCACAGGGTCTGGGGAGATGTTGGAGGGAGAGGAGTGTACGACTTTGGAGGGAATTGGAGGCGAGTGAACTTTGTAAAACAAAGCTGACTTCAGGTAAAGCCAAGTCATTTAGCATGATCTTTTAAGTCACTTCACACGAATATCAAACAACTTAAAAAATCTTTAGGAGAATTATTGGCAGTGACTGGATCTGAAGATTCAAAGGATCATTGTGAAGGATTTAGTGGCATCTAGCTGTTAACTGAATACTGCTCACCTTCCAAGCGTGTAGGAGAAACTCCAGTGGCTGCAGAAAATGCAAAAGCCCCTATCTAGCTCCAGTGTTTGGTTTGTCTGTTCTGGGCTACTGTAGAAACATGGCGGACTTCTCATTCTAAGATAACAAAAACACAATGATTCCTATATTCAGGTGATTATACACTAATGAAACATACCTATGAATATTATATTCCATTTCTGACAACAGATCCTTCTAAATGTTACACACTGGAACTGTCAACAACAGCTGACCCAGGATGGAACAGACCCAGTCCCATTAGCCGTTATGCCCAAACCACATTCATAATCAGTCATACTGTGTGCCCCCGCCTTAAGAAAACCAGAAAATATGCACATCTGAGAAGCTGGAACCAATGAATTTTTTGCCATTTTTGCTCAAAAAAAGGACAACGTAGTTTCATTAGTTTTCTGTCGAATGATTAATTGTTAATATTGATTTGACTAACATATGACCAATCACAGAGCCTTAGGTGAAGTTTTCAACAGTCCAGAATCCAAAGAGATTCAATTTACAGTCACATAAACCAGAGAAAAGCATACAATTTTCACATTAGAGAAGCTGGAACTGGAGAATAATAAATAAATCAATGTCATATTTCCTTGATAAATGACTTAAACAGGTAAAAGGTAACTTTCAGATATTTTCAACTTGGACCTTATTTTCCCATGTTTTTGTGTCTAAGTGACTAATGGGGACAAGTTTTGTAGCCTGCAGCAGAAACAGATTACAACAAAATCCTTGAGGGCAATTGTTAAAATACATCCATTGAAATTGTTTTTGCCACAGAATGACCCAGATAGTTCTTACAAGTGTCTTCCCTACAGAGAAATGAAAGGTTTTCTGTTCCTTTTACTTGATCCATTGTGTGTCTAAGCCAGTCTTGCTCAGGAGATGTTTGGTTCTGAAATATCAGGAGAGTTGAGGACACTTATTGCAGGAAGACAGCAGTGGAGATGTGAGCGAGTAATGTTTTCAGCTTAGTGTCCTGTCAAAGATTTTCAATTTCATGGCTGAATATTCAGCTGTTTGGACAATGTGGATGGCCGCCTGTATCTATTTGAGCTGGAGTATATGGATGAGACTACAGACTGAAGAGTAGACGAGGAGGGAGGGTGAACCAGCTGCTGCAAAGAGAGTGAGCAGTGAGATTGGTCGTGTTGATGTAGCTGCTGTGACCCTATGCCCACAGAGGAGGTTTCACAGACAGGATCAAGCCAAAGGAACAGAAAACGTTTCATTTCTCTGTTCTTTCCATAATGTTGTCAGACATTTATAAGAACAATCTGAGCTGGTCAGTGGCAAAAACAAGCACTTTTAGTGGACCCAACAAGAAGCCACTAAATCCTACACACTGATGCTTTAAGTGCAGAACATACAACAGTGAGTGTGGCACACCACAGAAATATTCCTTGTTGAAAGAGTTCTCTCTGTCACCCAGCAGCAAACTGTTCATCAACCCTGACAGTAGCGAATGCTTCTCTGCTGCGTGTGTTTGTGGTCTGGAAAGTTTTTCTGAAGTACTTTGGGCCTGTCATCAGCAGGGAGTCATGGGTTTTGCTCTCAGACAGACTTAAAAATACAGTATTTCAGACAGTGTGTGTGTGTTTGTGTGTGTGTGAGTCATAGATGTCATGTCTAGATCTAGATGCACCATAGACAACCTACAGTCTATACCAGTAGTCAGAATACATCTCAGATGCTGCTCTTCGTGATCAGACATTGTTTCCACACTCACATTAGATTTGTATCTGGGAACGTATGACTGCTGCTTAGAAAAAAACATAACATTTGTGCTAGGGAGCAAGATTACAATGACTGCATGATATGGTAAAAACATATTGAATTCACGATTAATGGGAATGATCATTTTTGCATCACAAATTTCACTGGAAAAACTATTAAAGTCTTGATGATGTGACATTTGTTCTTACATCTGGGGAAGAAGATTTGTAGCTAGAGCTAGAGCATTTCTGCATCTCTGCAGTACTGTAATGCTATAATAGTATAATGCAATGCTATAATTTGGGATTTTGCACTTTCTATAATATTTTGATGAATTGTGTAGCCTTATTGGGACATACACTTCCTAAATTTTGTCCGAGTTGTTTGGTAGATCAACTGTATCCAGCTGTTTAGCAGATTTTTCCTGTGCCGGACACGCTCTACAGATTTGGGACTTTTTTCACCTGCAAATAATCACAAAAGCACTTACAGCCTGGTCACTTGCATCCCTGACCACCTCCAAACGGAGCTCGAACCATTGAAGCCCTCATATGTTTTCAGTATACAGCTGTATATTATGTGTTAGGTGATTGGATCACATTTAGGTTTAATGTGCGGTCTTTCTGTCTTGTTGTCTTATTTGTGTGATCACACTGACTTGAAATGTGTGAATCTGTCAAAGTGTGAAGGCTCCATTATTGGCACAGCTAAAGATAAACCGGGGGGGTTCCAATCTCTAGAAGTCATGTGCAGTCTGGTGATGGCTGGAATCATCAGAGGTATTTATTTATTTTCTTTACAAGACTATAAGTTGTTTACCGTGTTCATCGCCTCATTGTATTTGGTGAAAAAATAAAATGGGTGTAATATTTGTCTTGGTTTAGTCAGTCAAGTCTCATCTTGCCGGATGAAAGATGAAAAGACCCACGAAGAGCCATTCTGTGCTTCTGAATGTGTGTTTTCCTGGCTGTAAACCAGTTTCTAACCAGATTGCATTCTCACTTCAAATAAGTCTCTGCAGGGTTCGTTTCCAGTTTGAAACCACCTCCATGATAGAAAGGATATTTGATGTGCTCCCAAATTCACTCGAGGTGTCCTCCCAGACAGAGCCAAGCCAAGGAAAAAAATAATACCCAGTGATTGGACTGCACCAAACAAGAAAGATGCGTTTCCTGAAATGAATTCATTAACATTGTTAAAAACCATGATGCAGTACAGAGTTTGTTTTCCTCAAGTGGTATAAAGTATGAAATGTCTAGTTATCATATGCTATAGAGTACTGCAGGTTTGATTTTGTAGTCTAGCCCATAAGTTAGCATCGCCATGGTTCCTTTGACAAAAAGCTAATGGGATTGTTCCATTGGGTTTTGGATTGTTGCAGGAAAGTAGCTCTGTGGTGAACAAAGGTTTATGATACAGTTTTGTTCAGTAAGATAGTCTTCACTAATGAACACCACGTTTATGATCTTTGAAGCATAAATGTCTCTTGAGTTTTAATGTCACTGACAGCCTCTGTAGTCTCTTTTAGACACTTGTTAGCAACCACCTCTTTAAGGACACGTGCGCACCCGCAGCAACAACAATACTCAACAACAACTAATAATAATAACAATAATATCAGTGATATTAG
>JAGRRF010012888.1:2364592-2378398 GCA_019097615.1 Morone chrysops
GACGATTCGCACCGGTTGACAGAAAAAATTAATCGCGGATGCGAGAGAAGTAGGATACGTTCTTTTATTTATTTATTTATTTTTTTAAATAGGTTGCAAGATACTGCTAACATATGCCGGCAACACGAGCAACATGCAGCAGCATATTAGCCGCCACCACAGTGAGAAGCAAAGTAACGTTAAATTTTATATTCTTTTGTTATTTAAGATATTGAATTACACCAGTTAACACCAGTTTACTTGTGAGATTGTTTCTAAAGAAAGGAGATATTTTTCATGTATTTTGTTGTTTAAGATGACCATGTAAGTTGCACTTTTTATAAGAGGACACAAACTGTTTTACAGAGTTTCTGTAAAGAAAGCACCTCTAAGATTTCTTCCTACGAATAAAAGATCATTTTATTTGGTCATAATTTGTCTGTAGCAATTTGTTATGAATAACAAAATGTATAATACAAAATAATAGTAAAAATATATTTTATTTTTGTTTATACAATTTTTTTACATATACATATACGTTACTTAACTATAATGATCAGCCTGCCAAGGTATCAGTGTAGTATTGAGTGAGAATAAATGCCTGTACCCTCTCAGTCCTCATATTCACATTACTAAATTATTACTCAAACATATTTCACAGTTTGGACAGTCATCGCTAAAAGACTTTCACATAATTACTTTAGTGGTATTTGGAGAAAAACAAGGCAGTTATTTGAGGAATGTTGACTGACAGATAGATCTCCGGTTGCTGCAGTGGGAGGGTTTATGTGGCTACACTGCCCCCTGGTGAACACAGTCAAAGTTGCACTTGATTTGCTGTGGCGTTGCTCAGGCTGAAGCTGTGGCTCAGTGAAGGTTAAGAGTTGTAGCCTTTAAGGTTGGTTATTGAGACATCCGAACATTTTGGGACATACTTTAAAATGTATAGTGTTTATAATGGTGTGATAAAATATACATACATATATATATATATCATTCAGAAGCATCATTCAGGGTCCCGTTTGGGAATAGCAACTCTAACGTCTCTTTCTGTCACCAGGCTTTGTCTGTGCACAGCGACGTGTCCAGCCGCTCTGTAAGTCGTGCGGTCAGCAGCCCTGTCCCTCCCGAGGAACTGTCTCCAACTGCCGGGGGCATCGGGGGCTTCCCGGTGTTCGGCGGAGGGTATCCCAGCGCCCTGTCCCACCTGGAGGAAGGTGGCTTTGAGCAGGAAGAGGGAAAAGCTGAAGTCACCTGTATGTGAGCAGGAAAACAGACGTTGTCAAGTTGAGGATTTAAACGTTGCTGGATTACTGAAGAGACCATATCAGTGAAAAATGAACTCTGGGAAGACCACAAACTCTTCATCAGCCATCACGCTCATGTTCCTTTCAACAGAGACTTTAAAGTAGAAGAACTTGGCACTTTTTAATATGTTTTAAATTAAGCCATAATGAAAATGAGGTATTATTTAGAAATGGATCTTTGTCCAAACTTTTATATAGACCTGTTAGGAGAGAAACTAGTCAATGGGAGACACTTTACACATATTTAAATCCACTTTCTGATCAGTTCAGGTGCTCATGGGAGATTGTCACAATACTATAAAGCATAAACACGTTCAGATTTCTGCACATTATGGAAACTACACTGGTGGCGAAATGAGGGAAAAGGGGCTCTACTTTCTGTCTGACCCAGCTCACGAGTCACAATTTTGATTTGCATTTTTATTCACCCTCCCAACCTTTGTTTCTCTACCTCCAAGATTCCTTGAAACTTCCCCCAATGGGCGGAGGCAGGATGTGAATATTCATCCAGGAGGCTGTCACAGTTTCCTGCATGCGTTGGTACTGACAATACACAGGCTGACATCTGATACAGTACCTGCGGGCCTCAGTGAATGTGCTGGCTGCCTAATATAGTACATTTGTGCAGTGTTCCTCTGGAGGATTTGAGAGTTCAGGTGCTATTAGTAGCTTTTCCGTGTTGTAAACTGGAGACATATCAGTGTGTTGATCCCTAAGCTGGGTACAAAATTAACTTTTCTGTCTACCGGCCAAATGGCTAGTGAATGTTCAGACCAGCCTCTCAGTAGATAACCGTCGTTTGTTTTCAGCTGGTAAATGAAACAAATCTACCAGCCACTTGCATGTTTTACCAGCATTCAGTCCACACACCCTCCTGAAGTTCAATTCGACTGGTGCCATTTCACAATCATTCTGGAAATGGTTATGGCTCCTGTATATGTTTGAAAGTATTTTTTAAATATTTGATCCATGGAGCTGTGGTTCCCACACGCCCTGAAAACCTGAAAATGTACAGACTAGTTTGTTGTCCTGGTAATGTATGTAAGTAATGTAAGTATTTTAGCCTGTGCTGTGGCCAGAATAATGTTGGAGGAAAGCTGCAGTCAGTAGACCTTTTTCACAACAGCCATTTTGAAAGAGAAAGGCTCTGCTAAACTAAATGGAACGGAGCCTTTATTAGTGTCATTGGTAACAGCTATGCTTACCCCAATATTTTATGTCAAAATGCCTGCTGTGAAAAAGGTCTATGCAGAAAGCAGAAAAAAAGGCTGCGGGGAGAACAGCCAAGAGCTAACACGAAGTGTGATATAAACGATGGTTTGTGAGAAAGTGCTGTCCTGGATTGTCAAGAGAAACTCCTGGAGGTGTTGGATAATGATTTGTTGAAAGGAGCCTCTCATACTTTTCTTCAGTCAAATCTTTTTAAATGGCTGCTTTACAGCTGATACGGTACTGGCAATATACCTGCTCTCTGTAATGGATGAAGTTCTTCAGAAACAAAACGAAGCGATAAGGACTGTATTTTTTAAAGGTGACGGTTGTAGGGCAGCCTTAGGAAGTACTACAGCAGCAGATAAAGCCTTCTGTGGGTGCAGAAGGAGCAGCGGGAAATGTCGGTTGGGGCTTAAGACTGCAAGTAGTGAGCTGTGACCCAACTGCCAGCGGTCAGGTTGCATTGTGGGTAATGGACACCAGGTTTTGACAAGGAAGAATTTGTTGGATTAAAAAAAAGACTGCTCTGCTGCATTGATTTTGATACTTTTTTAAATGTCCATCCAGTGTGAGTGTCTGGTGTGTTAATGCAGTGAAAGGGATGCAGTTGCTTTTCAAGGACACACTGCAGTTTTATATATCTTAATGTTAGTATTCGTAATAGCAAAAAATGAGTTTGACCTGATTGTGATGCATGTTATTTTGCTTTTGGGGGAGGAAAGGGATCAAATGCACCGCAAGTATAGTTTTAGGTATTCCAGTGATGTATGCATACATGTTTTAAATGGATGTATTTAACTCAGCAAAGGCTTACTAAATGTCAGTATTAATATTCCAGCCTTTCCTTCTGAGAGAGCTGTACATTCTACTTCCTTTGTCATTGGTGTTTGTATTGTATTAAACACTTATTTCCCATGGTTTGAGAGTCCTGTCCCATTATTGTCTATTGTTCATTACACTTTAGTTCATCCATTACGTAGGACTGGAACAAGCCACGTGTTAAAGGTTCAGTGTGTAACATTTAAGAGGATCTATTGTCAGTTTCAGTGTAGAATCACCTGGATATCTATCTACAGAGACTCCATGGTGAACTGTCATGTTTCTACAGTAGCCCAGAAGGGACAAGTTGCCATCTGCAACTTCACCACTAGAGGCCACTAAATCCTCCACCCGGGTCCTATAAGGTTCATGCCACAGTTAGCAGTGCAGCTTCACTGAATAGAATTAAAATGTCCACACAGCAACCTGAATAATAGGTCTTTTTTATTAACAGACATCATGAAAATGTCACAGTAACAAAATTTTTTAGTCCATTAAAAAAAAAAGTGGGTTGGATTGACAAGACTCCTCCCACAAAATAACTTAATGAGGGAGAGGGTAAAAGAAGGGAGGTTGTGCTCCGATACTAAAATGTAGCCGATATTCCATCCTTCTTTGTGGTTATTTACTCATCAAATGCTTAAACTGGCTTACAGCAGCTCAGTCTCCATACAGTCATGGTTTCAGTTACTATTATGTCAAGGAAAAAGAATATCAGGCACATTTTACACAGTATTAAAATGGGGGCATGTCACAAAGCAGGATCAGAGTTAGCCAACGAGCCTTCCTAAATACTCTGAAACATCATTTCAGAGGCCGAAGAGAAAGAATATCTGACTGCTAGTACACTTACAAAGCTAGAGATTAAGTTTGTCTTTGTTCACTACCACACAAGCCACACACCTACATTGTGTTTTAATAGCATTATTAAGTCAGCAGGCTAATTTAGTGATCCATTTCATGGGACACCCCCAAAACAGGCAACACAAGCAAACAGAGAACAGAAGCAGACACAAAAGAGTGAAGCACCATCAGAAAACATGATAGTGAATAAGAGAGAGGGGGAGTGGGGGTTATATACAGATGGGGGAGGCTGTCAGTGTGTGCCTTTGTCAACAATACAGGTCACCATGATTACATAGGTTTTTGCAAATCCAGCTGCTTAAAGAAGATTAAAAGGAACAGGGTTTCCCGAAAGGAGTAGTGTGAGAGCAGGACTGTACCCAGAAACAAACTGTGTCCTGGTAGCAGAGACACAGTGTGAATCTGAATGACAAAGCGGAAACAGGATAAAAAACAACAACATCTTGTCCTGCAGGCATGGCTGAACTCTGCTCCTGGTATTCTTTACCCTTACTTCCTTTGAGATAGACACAGGTGACAAGGGTGGAGGGACATGGACAGTGTTACTAGACAAGAGCCTTAATACACTGTAGTGTGTGTGTATATATATATATATGTATATATATATATATTTAAGTGTGTGTGTGTGTGTGTGAGAATGTGTGTGTGTGTCCTGTAGATGCAGGTGTGTGAATGGGTCTCCTCTGTAATGCGTAAAACTGTGTTTGTACATGTGTCTCCCTTATGGCAGCAGCTGTTTGTTAGGCCTCGCTCTCCCCAGCTGATGAGGTGTTCTGCGCCTCCTCCTCCAGAATGGGCACGATCAGGTTGTCCTTGGACATCAGGTTGTACTTCATTACGAAGCGTGTGAACCGGTGACACAGGAACGTTTCATTCTGTACAAACACACACACGGAACAATGATAGAATTCTGCAGTCTTGTTTATTATTTCAACATTTTAGCAAGTTCATCCAAACAACAGTTGAGCAAGCTCTGCCCAACTTCCTCCTTTCCTGTACATAGATATGCTCTGTGCTAGGCTCGTCATGTTGAGAGAGAAAACCACATTTTAAAGATGGATAAGCTAAAAGCGACGTGTTATAGTCACATCTTAAGTTAGTTAATGTTAGCAAAGCATTAGCTAACTCGTTACATAATCTACACCAATTGTTAATTAGTTTGTTAGTTAACACTGATCTCAAAAAGCTAACTTAAGATGTGACTATATGTTGGTTGGTTAACCGTCTTCATAATATGGTTGTCTTTTCTGCATAGATTAGCCTAGCACATAGCATATCTAAGTACAGGAAAGGAGGAAGTTGACTGAAGTTCTGACCGAGACTGGCTCAACCGTTATTGGAGCACAGAGCAAAAAGGGGCGGGGCTGTATTAAAAGGTGTCATTGGTTCATAGGATATTGCAGAGGAAACCTACCTCATACTTGTCAAATATCTGGCGGTGATGGAAGTAGGCATGAGAGAATATCCTATAAATGCGACGACAGACAGAGCCCAGTTTGGCCACTGACGACTCCTTGATGCTCACCCTAGAATGACAAAGCAGACAATGGTAGCTGTGTAAAACTACATCTACTGCACTTTTATTACAACACAACTACTTTTGCAACATCACAAGCAGCAACATTATCCGTGTTTCCCCTGACTCTGACAGCAACGTGGCCACAATCATCAGTTACTGCACGTTTACGGAGGACCTCCACTGACCTGCTGGGGAAGTATTTGTTGCTATTGAGAAGACAGGCAGCTCCGTCCAGCGTGTGCCTGGTGTAATCAATGGCAGGGCACTGTGGATGCAGCAGCACAGAACACACACATAAGTGACAGTAAGAGCAAAGTTTCTGTTCTAGCTCACACAAAGGCAGAGACAAATCAATCACGCTTAGGGACTGGTACATGTAGTAACAGAGAGGGTGACGGAGAGAAACCACAGTGCTGACTCACCTCTTTGGGTGTCTTGTGGGCAGCACATAAAAAGATCCACTGCTCCGTGGCTGTCATCTGGGTGCAGGTGTCTGGATGGCACTCGCTCTGAAGGAGGAAAGACGAGCATCACTACAGCTGACTTTACACTGACACAAAGTCAAAAGGAACATACTTTTCAAGCACTCTTCAGGAGGACGTACCTGTTCTTTCATCTCTTTCAGCACAAATTAATCCAGAAGTCTTAAATTTGGTTGTGAGACAACAACCCTGATATTAGCTGTGATTGCTTTTGTACAGAACTAGATATCATCATACTTTAGCAGTGTTCCTGTAGTGCTGACTAAAATGTAAAGAATTAGACATATTTGCAGTTTGAAATAAACTAAAAGCTCCCTGGGCCAAACTCACTTTAAGAGATATTGCATATTAACATTTCCTAACACGTCTGTGAAAACATGTAACTCTATAAACACCAGTTAAAGATATTGAGAACCGGTTCCAGTTGAGAAGTGAAAATTGTCTGTTCCATTGGAATTGTATGCCTCTGAGCCTATCAGTTACTTTTATTGATGACAAAATGTTTTTCTGACAGTTGTGTTGCAAAACAATGACATCAGATTGCAAGAAGGAGTCATGGTGAAAAGGAAGAAACGGTCCACGGCTTCATTTCACAAAGAAGAACTAAAAATGGTTTTGGTATTAATAAAATCAGTTGCCCCTCTCTACTCATTTTATTTTGACACGATCCTTAATAAAGTTTGTGTACCTGGTGAGCTGGATCACCTACCTGCAGTTTGACAGCTAGTCCGTTGAGCTCCAGGCAGAACTGCCTACAAAGAGGACAGAGAAAGAGCAGTAGAAAGATGAGATTCAGATTAAACTACACTTTAAGATTTAAACACAATGTTTGGGAAGGAGTTAGTTGAGGGCTGAAAACATCTGAATTGCACCTCACTCTCTCTCTCATATTCATCTATCCCTCCCTCCTTAAATCCTCATTCATACTTGTTGTTCCCCTCATTATGTTGAGAATCTATCTTTTCCAGCATCCTGGTTGCTAATGTCATTCATAAGTAGACACTCTTGTTTTTTTATTTTGAGTGTAAATGAACTGAACATACCTGAGGTGCTCGTACTTCCACACCCCCTCATCCTGGCCCTCCGGAGGTTCCAGGATTTTGTCGATATTGGAGCAATCTGATCTTATGTTCTGCTGAATGTACTGAAACAGAGCCATCAAACACACTTTAGTAGAGACCCTCCCTCAGCCACTGCAATGCAATCTTCATCAGCTGTCCATAACACACTTGTAAGCCACAATGCCTGTGTTAACTGTAATTAATATTGCCAGCGTATTTCTGGGAAACTAAAATAAAGATCAGTTTTAAAAGGCTTCACAACTGGAGGAAGATAAACAGTGTGATACATTTTTTCTACCTGAAAAACAACCACATTACAATGTGAGGTGATGTAACCTATGAGGAGCATACTCTTTTAAATTTAGCCAACCCCAGACGTGAGGGTGGACCCTTCTCAACTTGGTGAGCATCTTCCGACTGCAACTTTGGAAAATACTCACTTGATTTCCAACTCCTGAAGCCTCATAGACATCTCAGCTGAGGTAAGGAACGCATCCTCTCACTGAGTAAGAACTGTGGATGTGCCCCTTATCGCTTACATTGGAATAGTATCAGAAAGGGATCTCTTCATGGCGAGTATGAACAGGAACAATCATTACAGCGAACATTCCTCCTGTTCTCTTAGTGTACATGTGGATATTGTGTTAGGACACACCTAACACAATGTGAACTTGTCCTTCAAGTAGTTAGACTTTTCTGAACTTATTTGGCTGACTGAAATGAACAACCATATTCACATTCCTAAAGATTGTTAATGAAGATAATAATCACGCAACCCTTGATTACATTAAGTACTGTGTAAAAGGACCTTCAAACGTATATATCAAGATAATGAAAATCATGGTGTTGAAGCCAAGAACACCACACTTGTACTTTTTTTTTCGAGACAAGAAAACGAGACAATCAAACTATTATCACATTCAAACATGTTATTATTTGTAAGGTTTGTTGGAGATTATGAGTGCCATGCCAGCATACAAAGGTGGTATTCTGACAACCTTAACAACTCATTTAAACTGAAAGTGTCAGATCAAGGACGTTTTGATCATCACCTGAGAAGAGAAGAGATGACTCACCCGACAACACATTCATTTTGGAAGTCTCCTTATTTCTCCTCTCTTGATAAATTCTCTCTGCCTTTTGTTTCCTTGTTAGAAATCAAGAACACAAAGGGCAGGCTGCTCGAGATAACTAAATAATTAAGTTGTAATCCGGAGATAATGGCTTTAAAAAACAAAATACTGAAAGACGGCCGTTCTCGGCTACCGTAGATACCTCCATGCACTCCTGACACTTCTAAATAGACCAAATGTTTGGGGAACACAGACACACAGACAGACAGACGACATGACAACACACCTGTTGGACAGCCAGGGTGCTGTCCATCTCCTCAAATGATTCATCCGGCCAGTTGTAGAAATCCTATACATGAAGGAAGGACAATTAGAGTGGACAGAGCTAGCGCTGTAGCATAGACACTGCTGTCATCTGGCCTTCAATAACACTATCATACCAACATACAGCTAACGCTAGCTAACGTTAACAGTTAGCTTTGTTTGACAAATGACGTATAAGGAGCTAACGCTAGCTAAGTTTGGTTACAATCAAAGCTCTGCAGTGGAAGGTTTGCAGAGAGAATACCATGTTGTAAAAGTCAGTAGCCTCTTGTTTTCCCACATTACTCACAGTTCCGAAGCTAAGCTGACACTAGCTAACGTTAATTAACGTTAGATAACGTCAACTGGGGTGCGACTGCTTCCTGCAAAGCAAACAGTTCAGACAGCCTTTACGCTAGGTTGTAAGTTAGCAACGGCTGTTTGTTTAAGGGTAGTGTGAGAACTTCATTCACCAATTTGGCTAAATGTTATTTAAAGCTACAATGATTGTCACACGGGACTCCGAAATGTAGACTAAAAAGCCACAGCCATTTAAGTTAACGTTAACGCTCCAGGAACTAGACGGAGCAACAGCTAACGTTAGCTAGCTGGCCATTTCCAGGTCAGGCCCTTCCCTTATGTTGTCTGCGAGAATTGTCGACAAAAGGCATGTGGCAAAGCAACACGACTCAAATGAGACGGCATCGCGCAGTGATGGGAGCTCATTTGCAGTAGTGTTGGTGTATTCCTGCTGGCTGAAACGCACCTTTGCCTTGGTTCCAGGCCGATTCCTCCTGAGAACTGCAGTACCCTCCGCCATGACCATCTCGACAGAATACCCGGATGTTCGTCAGCCGCTGTGTTGTAGCAGCGGACTCGGATACGATCAGAGCACGAAGCGGCCGGCTCAGGTGGGATTAAAGGTTAGAGCGGTTCACTTTAACTGAACACACATTCACGCTTATTCGTGTACTATATTTAACGACGCATCCGAGGCACTGAGTATTTCCACTGAAGCTCATTTGTGCTTGCACTGTGGAGTACCGGCACCGTCAAAAGGCAGTAAAGGATCTGGGAAAAAGAAAAACTCAATAGTATCACAATATAGTGAAACATTTATTGTTTATTGTAAACAAGATGTTTTTCACATTATAACAATACATTTTCACGTTACACAAACTCTTTATAGAGCACTTTTACAAACCAGCATTACAAAGTGCTTCACAAAAAATGTCATCAGCAGATAAACAAGAAAAACATTTAGGAAGTAAAAGAAACTTCAGAAGTAAAATCAGGATAGGCTCTGTGACTTTTAAAAGAGATGGCGTATTCTATTACATTATAACAGACAGAAAGGTTTATTGTTAGAACAAAATATTTTCACTTTACCATCATCACTTTATGACATATACGTTTTTTGTTACAATACACCCTACTATTTATTGTATTATAATTGTAAGCTTATATAGTTAAAACGTGTCATTATACCAGTATAAGTCATTATGTTATTGTTGAATTGTTACATTACGCAATATGAAAATATCTTGTTCTAATGTGAAAAACATTGGGTTATAAACTGAAACTTATCCGTTTTTCTTTTTTGGCCTGGCAGCAATATGCCACTGTAGACATAACGTTACATCGGCCCTCCCATTTCATATAAACACGAGGAAAGGTGTGGTAACAAAAAAAATGAAATACTTGACAAATGTACCAAGAACAAAAAATAGTAAAACATTAAATGAGTTTGTGAAAAATAAAATGGCTGATTGGGTTTAAAACATATAAACCTTTTCATTTCTTTTTTTCACATTGTATTTACTTAACTGTATTATTTATTGATGTATTGGTTATATTTTTGACTGATAGTACATTACATTTCTGAGACAGTTATTCCACTTTTTACTCTGCTGCTATGAATCAGTTACACTGCAGATAAAGGCAACACATGTAAAACATATGACCCATTTATAAAACATGATGCATTGTTAAATATTAAACTACACAATAAAGGGATTAAACTACACAGGGGTTGCCAACAGGGAAAAACAAGCAACAGTTCCAAAGTCCTACATCCCCAGGGGCCCCAAAAGTCCAAGGTCCACTATTTATCAATTGATTGATTTTTTTTTGTAATTTATTGCAAATTTACAAAAAAGCTTTACTACTTACCGGCACCACCCCTGACGATAATACTTTGCGCTTTTTTAAATTAAATTTGCCCTTACTGTGTAAACCATAGCACTGAACACAGAATCCTGTCCCCCTGTATAATGAATATTTTATATGGAGAGAATGACAATAAGTTCTGCCTTGTGTTTACATGGAGGTTCTGCTTTGTTACTGGTCATTGTCAATAAACTGACATCAATTCCAAATAGAAACAATGCAGAGACCCGCAGGTTGCATCAAAGGGGCCCAAAAGAACACATCTGCCATGGGGCCTCCTAAGAAGTTAATCCACTCTGACAGTTGAACAGTAAATAGTTCTTGGCGAGTCATGTCCATTTGTGTTTGATGGATCTAGTGTATGTGGCATTCATCTTGTCCTAACAGTGGTATGTAGTGTAGAGATACAGTCACAAGCTACAGGAGAAAGCTAGTAAGTTAACCCTGACATTAGAATATCTTCATTTATCCCAAGTATACTGAATATTAACTGCAAGAGTAAGAGGAAATCATTGAGACAATATTTAATAGTTCACCTTTATTATTGTAACAAAATGTGATTAGAATTATTTACAGTTGTAATAACAAAAAAAAGTAAAAGAGACATGAAAGAGGCAACTTAATTTCTTCTCTCCAGGGATGAAAGGGACTTGACATTTTCTACAGCAACAAAAAGATGAAGACTCATTCAACGTATTTACCGAGGATATCTCCATCACGGAACAGGAAATAGTCCTGAAGGATAGAACGAGAAAACAAGAAATTAAGCAAGGCAGGGCAAAAAGGAAAAAATCTAAACAGATTAAAAGTTTAAAAGTCAACTGTAGTGCACCTTGTCGTCCAGACTGACTTTAGTTCCACCGTACTCTGGTAGGAGTACTTTTTCTCCAACCTTCACGCTGACGGGCTGTAGGTTCCCTTTCTAGAAAAAATAAATCACACCGAGAGTTACAGGAGAATTCTCAGAGCCAAAACCAACTATAAAACCCCACATTCCTCATAGCAGCTTTGCCTGTGTCTCATATTTTCTCTAGTACCATGGTAAATGGATTATCACCTGATTGACAGCACCAGGCCCTACTGCCACGACCTTGGCCTGCAGCACCTTGCCTTGAGACTTCTCTGGCAGCATGATGCCCCCTTTCGTTACCGTCTCTGCAGTAAAGCGCTCCACCAGCACGCGGTCGAACAGGGGGAGGAATTTTCTGAAGGCCTGCAAGTGACCACAAAGACAGGATGTTAGCCAGTAATATCAGTTACATCAAAGAACATTTTCTTTTGTTACACAACCAACTAAAGCCTTGATATTTGCTGTAAACACCCAATGCCACCACAAGGGGGCTGTCTTGAGAGCCAGACAGAGCTTAAGTAAAGACAGTGTCTAAACAATAAATGAGCGGCTCCCCTCACAGAGGC
This sequence comes from Morone chrysops, assembly GCA_019097615.1. Taxonomy (NCBI): domain Eukaryota; kingdom Metazoa; phylum Chordata; class Actinopteri; family Moronidae; genus Morone; species Morone chrysops. The sequence continues at coordinate 2,376,797 of JAGRRF010012888.1, forward strand.
GGCCTTTGTGATGTCAATTATTACAAAACTCAGTATAACGAAAGTCAGCCTTTCACCATTACTTACTTCAGCCGATGTGTGTGTGTGTGTGTGTGTAAAGTTACGAGCAGCAGACGAATGAGGTAGGACAGCAGCTTTGTAAGATTTAAAACACCAGCTGCCAACAGTCTGATAACAGCAGATGTACGAGTGACCTTGGGTGAAGGTTGTTTGGGAGAGAGGAGTTACTTATTCACTGTGACTGTTTAACCCCCGGCAGGGAGGGACCAGGACTACTGATTAAAACATATATTTTGATGGTAACACAGAGGAATCCTGGTATTTTAGGGGAGTTATGGTAACAGCCTCGAGTGGTGGTGAAATGTCATCAAGGTTTTTAACACTGCAAGATAACGCTCAAGGCCTGTTTGTGCAGCTTTCCAGAAGGTTCTCTCTGTAGTACTTCATGAGGTAGTGAGGGTGCGATGCAGACGGACTGATGATCAAACTCACATTCTCTGACTTTTTTTAAAGACAGAAAGAACAATGCTGATCACAATTTCCAGACCCCAACATGACATCTTCAAATAGCTTCTTTTGGCCAATCAACAGCCCAAAATGGAAAAACCCTTCTTTTACTGTCATAAATGACAAGACATGTAGCAAGTAATCCGATTTAAGAAGCTGGAAGCAGCAAATGTTTGACATTTTTGCTTGAAAAAAGACAAAAATGAACCAAACCAGATTGTCAGAATAGTTGGCAACTCATTTTCTTTCAATTTACTAATCTTTAAAGCCCTGGATGTTAGATTGATTGAACTTAAAGGTCAATTTGGAGGCTGTAATTTGTGGTGCTGTTGAACTGTATTGTGTTAACCTTCATTGACATGAATGGGGTGGACAAATATTAGAAACACTGCAAAATAACAAAAGCTGAGCATTATAGTGTTCCTTAAGGACAGAATGTATTGCAGTTGGAGGTTTTAGTTAGATAGACCTAATAAACTGGAAACTTTTGTTCTTATTCATATAATATTCTGGTATTCTAGCAGTACTTAGTGCTGTCAGCATTACTGCAAAATCAACTCCATCAATTATCCTAATGCTAAATGAACATGTACAGTCTGCCAGCAAATAAAAAGAGCCATATCCCACATGAGCTTACCGTTGAGGCCATTTCTGCTGCATGTTACAAGGGTCGGATCGGACATGCGCTGTGCACGGATAGGTCATGAGGTCACACTCTACGTAGCGGAAGCCGGAAGTGATTTAAACGTGCATGTAATTCATATTTTTCACTGACCAAGGGCATGCACAGAGCCGTGTGACAGACAAACATAACCAACAGGTAACAACAAGACAGTTTAAAGATTCAAGCACCAGACTAGTCAGAACACTGGGTCTGTCTGTGCGTTGTTCATCCACATGTGACTGCTGCACTGACCAATGTCAGAGACAGACAGAGCTAAAGCATTCATTCCTCAGCACATCTGTGGGGTCCCTGATGTGTGTCTGCCGGTAGAGCCACTCACGCTCACATTATATCAGTTAGCGTTAACATTTACACTGAGTGTGTAGCAGCAGCGGCAGGTTGACCGACAGAGAGAGCTACAGTAAGAGTCC
>JAGRRF010012888.1:2385050-2413545 GCA_019097615.1 Morone chrysops
TTTTTTTTTTTTTTTCTTCTTGCTGTCAGCCCCGTAGGATCAGCTGCAGATTGATATCACAGTGTATATGGCTGATTGTAAGTGAGAGGGCTGGGATGAGTCGGGACAGGGTGGTGAGGTAGGGCTCAAGTTACAAACCAGTTTGGACAACTCCAGGACTCTGCTACAAAGTCTAAATATGAAAACCTGTGGTGTTCTTGTGCTGTTAAACATTGACCTTTATTTGTGTGACACGGCTCGCACGTCCCCCCTCATACGCTCTGCTTTAACTACGAGTCTCAAGTGGCCGCCCAAGCAGGAAACCTACATACAGTATATTGCATAAAACACAGTAGGTGGTGTTTCTTTTCCAGGATGTCGTTTCTTTGGCAAATGGCAGTGATCATTCAACTCGTGTTTTGTACAGTATGTAGACATGATTAATGGTGATTTTGATTTTTTTTTTTTATTTAATAAATCAATTGTTCAGATGTGTTGTTATTTGAGTTCTTTTTACACAATACTTGCATTACTGTTCATTAGCTGAGGTCGAAAGTTTATTCTCAACCATGGGAACAGCTGCTTCGATAACGATCAGAACACCAGGTCCATTTAGTGGCCGATGTGGAGCTTTCAATCATATGATCATTAGCAGGAGCTTTTGAGGATTATTACATACGTGATTCTCATCAGCACATAAAAACTGAGAGACTGCTGAAGATCATTTGTCTTTTAAGTGCCCTGAAAAAAACAATTTCTACAGTCCCATGACAACTGGACAACTATCTGCCAATAAAAGATCATGTGATAAGATCAAGAGCTCCAGATCAGCTACTGAATGGACCTTGTGGTTTGATTCTTGTGTCACAATGGTGTGATGGAAAATGTATGTTCAGCTACACCTGCCTTTGTTCATTATTTCAGTAAATCTGTTCAATTAAAAACACTTATTTTGTGTTTAAGATGTAACTGAAGTCTCCAATCCAGTATGCGACTTCTACAGCGTGACTTAGAAACGTTAGAAATGAACATATCAGTCACATTATTCCAAGCAGAATATTTGTATAAATGTCTTAATACGTATTTTTTAATTGACCCTAAGTCACACCCCTCCTTACTCTGTGTTCCAGTAACTCCTGTTGGTAAAATTTAATTTAAGAATTGTTTCAGGGATCCTGTTGCCCTCTATCTATTACCCTGACTATAACATTTGACTTTGCTTTAACAGTGTGGGTCAGAGGGCACAGGGAATACTGGAAAGCCGTAAGCGTTGAATTAAACTTTGAAGCAGTGACATTTCCAAACCTTATGACCGACAGTTGAAATGCAGCCGTGCTTCATTCAGGCAGGTCTATTCTTACCACTCACATGATGACCCTATTTCTGTCCGGTCAATGGGGACCATGAACCACTCTGTAGACATGTTGAGAAATAACACCCAAAAAAACCCAAGTCAGGTTTTTTTTATTTTTTAGAAAATATAGTTTACAAATGATGCAGTCGGTACATCTTTCTGAAGTCATTCAACACAAACATCATTTACAGAACAAGCCCTTTCCCATGAAACAGACACACTTTTCTTTAAAAGCAGTGTATAGGTCTTTCTTACACCAATATTTACACTTAAAACTAAGTAATAAATATGATAAAAGGAGTATAATGTTTAAAAATAAAGATAAATATGCTGCCAGTAGGACAGGAGGCACTCTGTGAGTGATGTGGATTGGACAGTTGGAAGCGTGAAGGTTTCAGCATGGCAGATTCCTCACTGAAACAGCATCTGACTGACAGCCCAGCTCAAGGTGTGTGACCTGGCCTCTGCCTTGCCAGCCAGTTTGGGCCCTTGTATTGACACTTGGTATATAATGTTTGCTCTAGCTGCATTTAAAAATAACACTTACACTGCTGATATTGCACACTTCGCTGTATAATTTAGCAACTCTTATGTCCAGCATTGCTCCCTTAATAATGAGAGCATAGCGTATGTAACGTAAAGAATCCATAAAAGAAAAGAAAAAAGAGAAAAAAACAGACAGAGTCCCCTACTGAGAAATAAAGTGAAGTCAAAGTTCAGAACCCTTAAAAAGGTGTGTATTTCTGATAGTTTACAGTACATTGAGTACATCTATCTGCAGTCATTGTTACACGTCCTCTGACTGAAAACCCAAAGCATGATTCCAGTGACAGTGTCTAACCTGCCTCTGCCCTTTATTCTTAGAATATATTCTTATAATATACAGTATGTGGTAGTGTGTGCTGAGACAGGGTCATTCAAATATTACAGGGCACAGTTACTGTGCATTAGCCACATTGCATGAATTTATCCGTCAATCATCAAGGTCTTAATGCTATCTGGATCCTGGTGTTAGGTATTGCTGTATATTATCTTACAAAAGAACTGTTGCCCTCACTCTAACCTCTGCCTTCCTGAGGGACGAGCAGCATTAGTAATGACCCATCTTTGCTATAACTGACCTTCTACATCTTGTGACCAGAGTTCAATGTTTTTTTCACTTCAATCTACTGCCCAAAGTCGATTTTTAATTGCCCCTATCCAAATTGCTTTAACATAGTCCCTTCTTGTTGCCATGCAAGTGAGACGCTGTCGGCTCCTGTTATGGCACTCCTGCATCGTTTTTCAGAAACTTGATGTGCCTTTGAAAACAATGTTTTATCCACCTTGCTCTCAAACGTTTTTTTTTTTGCCCATATCCTCTAACACCACCCAACAAAAGTCCTTTTTCCATTTTGACATGAAATAGTAGGGAAAACACAGAATCAGGACCTTAATTAGCATCATTGGTAACACCTGTGTTTACCCTACTATTTCATGTGAAACTGGCTGCTGTGAAAAAGGTATATTGAAATGCTTTCTGGCTCTTTAGTTCATAGAGATCTGGTTCTGAGCGTGTGCAACTTTCAACAGAGATGTGAGGGAAGTGAGATGGCTCACTACTTAGCTACTTCCATCATCAGCTCAGAAAATACGTGTTCAATTCCTTTTTACCACTTCTACCACCAAATCAGGCCAAGTGAGTTGCTAGCCCGACCTGGCATTTTGCTTGGTCCTGACACGCCTTATCGTTGAGCCTTGTGCAAGCTTTCAGAAATTGTGTTAGTTTCTTGGTTTCATTTTCATTGTACACCAAGAACCAGAAAGGTCAGGAAATGTGTCATGATGAACAGGCTACTCTCAATAGCATGTTGCACTGCAGTAACCGTTTGAACAAGTAAGGTTAGGGACTAATGCCTGTGGTCTCTCTTGACACAACTGTGGGCAATGTGGTTTGACAGCCCTGTTGGGCAATGGATCCAATGCCCAACCGTTTCTAGAGCTGCAGCTATTAGTCGGATAATCAATTAGTTGAATCTAAAGGAATCAGCAACTATTTCAGTTGATTAACTGTATCGTTTCAGTCATTTTTCAACCACAAGTGCCAAACATTCTGTGTTTCCAGCTTGTCAAATGTGATGATTTGCTGTTTTCCTTCGTCACATATGACAGTAATGGTGAAACTGTAAAGTGGCTAACTTCCTGTCCATTCTTGCAGTTTGCTCGCCACTTCACCACACTGACATTCTGCTGTGGCGTTCTCTCTGATTGGATACCAGGAAGTGTATTCACTGTTTACTGCAGGAAGGAGGGACTGGGAGACCATGTTACTGACTGATCTCTCTATAGCAGTGATGAATACCTGAATGAATGTTTGTGATTTTAACAAGCACCTTTAAATTGAATATCTTTAGGATTAATCAAGAACATAATCTGCAGATTCAGAAGTGATGAAAAGACTGTTAGTTGCAGCCCTACACTCTTTTTACAATCTTATGTTGCTGAAAAAGGAGTATGTAGCAAGCAGAACCTGGAGACTAAGTCAGTGCTCTGCAGGCATTACCATCTGTGGATCACTTTCTAATTCATAACACGTGAGACAAGCTCTCACTGAATACTGTATAATCCTTCTCCACTGAGATTCACATCAGATGTGGGTCAGCTGTCAGAAGGAAGCGCGCTGCCCTGCGTCTGGCGACCCAAGTAAATGAGAGATTACGAATGGACCTGTACATGTAATGGGGGTTGACCTGAGATGAGCAATTAACTGGCTAAGCTCCCGGCTCACTGTCCCCACTGACCAGAGAGCTTCACCTGAAGTCAAAGTTGTTTTCCAATCCTGAATCTGCACAGAAACGCTAACTTCTTGCACGACGCTTGAAAACATTATATTAAGAGAAAATGAACATTTTATGTCATCCAAACTGACTACAATGTAAGATTTAGTCTTGCATCTTTTATCGCCACACCGCAACTTCTAGCAGCTTCACCTAAGCCTCTGCAGCACCTGCTAAAACAGGGTTATTGCCTTTAATCCATAGTGATAGCCAAAGAGTGACAGGAAAGGGGGGAAAGCCTTGGTACATGAGCTACCTGGACCCTGATATGCAATAAATAAATCAATCATCTACTATACATCGGGAAATCTGCACACCGAAGCGAAAAATAGAGTTGACCCCTGCAGAGCAGAATATACAATATACTGCCATTATTTGTCCCATCCCTATGGTTGACCATTGGTCCCTGATGGAAAGGGGACAAACAATGATAGGAACTGGCTTTTGGAAGGTGCAGCAGCTTGTGGAATTAACGTCTGTCAGCGGTAGCAATGTAGTGGTTAGAGCAGTGGCGTTAACTACTGAGTGTAGCTATGTTCACAGATGTGATGACACACTCGCTTGACCAGTCATGACTGGCAGCACTGCTAGGTCATGGTTTCCATGGAGACGTATTCATAACCTGTGAACTCTCCACAGATTCCAAGTTCTGATAATGGAAATGAAATGGAAACATGCGTTTAGCACCAAGGTGAAAATGAGCTGGTGGATCCACATCAGTTATACAAAGATGAGACGGGAAATTGTTGGGTAATAAACTTGGTCATTGCTGTGAGAAAGGCACTGCAGTTTTCAGTAAGTACACAGGTAGTCTCTGCTTTCTCTCTACGGTCTAGTTTTTCTCTCTGGCATTGGCTTTGTGTCTGTCTGTGTATCTGTATTTGTGCAGCGAGGGCGACACTACGTGTGGTGAACCTCATGGAACATGAGCTCGCGTGGGATGGCCGTCTCTGTGCCGTACGTGTTGGCGGCACGACGCTCAAACGCCGAAACCATCTGCTTCACCACCTCGTCAAAGAAGACGTGAGCTAGCTGGGAGTGGAGGAGGGAGCGGAACTCGAAGGAGATCTGAGGGGGGAAGGAGGTGGGAGAGGATAAAGTTAGCAACTGAATTTGGTCAGTGTGTGTGTGTGTGTGTGTGTGTGTGTGTGTGTGAGAGTTTGAAACTGATCCAATGTGAAATATGACACTTGCAGCTGCAGACACACCAAGCTCAGACACATGGAACAACCAACATGTGATCACAGACAGAGCAAATGTCTTTACTTAGCATGTCAGCATACTGCGTCTACTTACAGAAAAATCCACAGTGCAGGTACGAGGGTAGCCGGGGAGGCCGGGGCTGAAACGCCAAACCGTCTCCAAGTGGTTGAACAGTTTCGCCTCTGAAGAGGAAGCCTGACCAGAAACATAGAAAACATATTGATTGCAAATTAAAAACTAACTTTATGGATTTCTAATAAATTAATAAATGCCCTTGAAAATGATTTGTTTCAGAAGTACCAGAGTACATGTACAGCACCTCTGGCTCTGGAATCACTGACTTAAGGGACAATAACAGGGGAAGGATTTGTTTAGGATTTAGTGGCATCTTGCCTTGAAGATGAAGTTTGCATCTAACTGAACACCACTCTGGATGTGACGACCTGGGAATGAGTAAAAGTAAGTGTGTAGGACAAACTACTGGGACAGCAAAAAACAACAGCCAGTGTTTGGTTTGTCTGTTCTGGGCTACTGTAGAAACATGGCAGTTCAACATGGCGGATATATATATATACACTAATGAAAACATACCTATAAATATTATATTGCATTTCTGACAATAGATCTTCCTAAATGTTACACACTGGACCTTAATTTGATTTTACAAGATTTGACTCTGTCATCTGTGAAATGAATGCAAATAGAAAAACCTTAATGCTGACCCATCTTGCAAGAACCACACGTAGGAACAAGTATTAGGGACATTCACTATTTTTCTCAGACTTTGAAATAAACTAAATTTATGAACTAAATGCTGAAGAAGTCCAGACCTGTCCTACGAGTCATGTACAAATAGGCTGTGTCTCATTCATCAGGGGAAAACAAATTTGTGAATTCAAATGGCTTAATGTGAATGAATCTAGAGTTTGAATACAAGATTTTGTTTTACTCTATAGATTTTAGATTGTATTATTTGTATTGGTATATTATGGCACATCAACTTGAACATTTCAGTAGTTGTTGAAATATTCTTAATATAATATAAAAATGAGGCCCCCTGTATTTAGCATGTGCTGGGAGGCAGTACCTTACCTTGACCAGGTGGGGGCGTACTGTAGTCACGAGGGAGGTGTAGTTCTCCACCACAGGTGGAAATCCCACAGTCAGTTTGGCCTTGCAGAATCCAGCTCGCTTGAACACCACTTCAGACTTCTTACACCAGGGAACAAAGAGGCGGTAGTTTTCCACACCTGCCACCACCTCGTATATCTCCTGCATGGAAAACCTGAAGAGTCATGGATGGGGAGGACAGAGGGTTAGGATTGGTGCAAACGTGTCAGAGAGTGGATGAAGGTCAGCAACTGTGACATAACACCAAACACTAAACAAGGCTCGCACAGACTCATAACCCAGTTCAGTCTGAACTAGGTCAGTGAGGGGCAGAGAGAGAAGGGTGGGGAGGAAAGGGGAGAGACAGAAGGAAGAGACAGCGAGAGGCAGAAAGAGTGCAACATAAGAGGAAGAAAAAGCGACATGTAGTGAATGAGACAGTATCCCACACCACGGTTACATAAGTCTATCACTGCTGCCGCCTGCGTCTATTTATACAAGCAGGTTTAGTGATATTGACCTCTCTATGGGACGCAGGAGGACATTTAGTGCGTCACACACAAATGCATGTAGAGCCTCAGATAGGGCACCAGCGCTCAAATCAGTTATTCACACGTACGGAGAATTTAGGAAGCCTTTTTAATAAGATGTATATTATTGTATGCTGCTTCCTGTAAGGTGTATAGAGACTTCTGTGATCATGCGCCGTAAACATGTTTTTATCATTAAAACTGGACAGGGTTGTCAAACACGTGGCCCACGGGCTAGAACTGGCCTGCCAAAGGGTCCAATCCGACCCACTGGAGGACTTTGCAAAGTGTGAAAATGACAGAGAAGCAGAGGTGGATGAAGTATGTACTGTCTTTACTTAAGTAGAAGCACTGATTCAACATCTTTACTCAAGTAAAAGGGAAAAAGTACAGACTCTAAAATGTCCTCCAAGTAGAAAACGTACACCCTTGGTTTTTCTGAAGGACAATTCTAACAGCTACCTGAAACTTCCCATGGGATCCAGTCTCCTACTCTTGTCTGCTACGTCCTGTCTTTGAGGACATTTCTGTTGTTTTGGTCATGTTACATCTGTCATGTGTAATATGCACCTGTCTTGATGTTTGGAAGGAGTTCAAGATGCAAAATAAAAATGTATCATTTCCCATCAAATGCGTCAAATGAGCCTGCTTTAAAATGTAAGAATGGAATGTATGGATATTTGTGTAAAATGTAGGGAGTAAAAGTAGAAGTACAGTACAGTACACAAGTAGTATTTTCATGTATCTATAGTATAGTACTTAGTATTTGTACCATTATTCCTGATTTGTCTAACAGACAAAGAAAGAAGTCAAATACTATAATGTAGTTTCCCATGTGATCTATGAATTATAATGCACGTGGAAAAACTGTAAAACTGCACTACTTTTGTGACTGTTTTCAGAATGTACTTCTTCACACTAAAAGGAAGAGAACAACTTGGAGGTCTTGTTATTGTCAAGGCCCACATGAGGTCCGGTGAGCCGGGCGCCCCACAAAAGCATTTTAAGTTAAAGCGGCCTTGAGAGACTCACCCAATGATGCGTCTTTCCGAGTACTCCTTCCTCTTGGAGAGGGAATCAGCCAGGTTGAAGAAGCTGCGGGCGGGCAACATGACGCCACGCCCGGGCATGGCTGCAGCCAGCAGGGGAGGCACGCGAGTCATCAGGATCCCACATGATGACAAGTATCTGATCACAAAACAAACAGCAAGGAGAGGAAAGGAATGAATACAGTATGCTCTAATGCAGGCCCAGTACACTGAATTCTGTTTGGTTGTTTCTACAAATAATCCTGTTGTTCCTCTGTTACTGCTTCATTTACAATGTCAAATGCTTTGTTTTTTCCAAGCCACTTTTTGGTAACAAACCTCAATGGGACAGGAAGTCTCATCAACAGAAAGCCTGCTGCTAATCAGCATATAAGACCTGGAAATCAAGAACAAGCCTTTATTGGTGGGGAGCAGGATACTCGAACATGGGAGCCTTCATGCCACACCTGCCAAACATTTGTCATTCAAGTAAAAAGGGTCACAGCCGTACAGATGCCAATAAAACTAAGTGGGACAAGGTCAAGGGCACCGACTTCAATACTAAGAAATCACGCAGCCTAACCCACCTAGGCCTGCTCAGCCCTGGTTTCTGCCTGCCTGCCTACATTGCTATACGTGTCCTTTCTGTTTAGCCTGTTGCAGAGTTGAGTGAATGATTAGGGTTCAGCTGCATTACAACCAGGTAAAAGTGGAAGTTCCAACAGCAGACTCCATCTACTTGTAGCCTGACGTCCAACTGAAAACCTCACTCTTATGATGACTTTCTGATAAATTGAGTACAGCACTAAAATGAATGACCGGGCAAAAACTGCTGAGCTGAAATACCACCATAAATTAGGGCTGTTTTTAGTTTACTTAGTTGTATAATTCTCTGTACTACAAGTCTCTAACGTTACATTTTAAATGACCAGTTTGTTGGATTAGCCACTCAATACGTCCAGTGGCAGTGAGGCCCGCTGTAAAGACTCAGAAATGGAAGTCCAAAGTCTCGCCAAGTATTTTTTTAAACTGTACAAATATGTGTTTCCCTGTGCATCATAGGTATTTAAATTGCTTTTTGTTACATTGTGACTATTTTGACAGTGGATTACGCATCATTTATCATGCAAAAATAGGAAAATATTCTCTGGGTCCAGCTTCTAAAATGTGAGAATGTGTTCATTCAATTTTGTACAGTTGATCTGACAAAACTTGAAGAAGTCACGTTGGGCTCTGGGAACTAACTTATGCAATTGCTATTTCCCTTTTTCCACTGTTGTGCTTTACTGATCAGAAGCCAGTGGGAGTCCAGGGGTGGATCTAAAGGGGTGGCATTCTGGTGTCAAATGCTGTCAAATTTAACATTCATTTAGATACATTTAAAAAAATAACATATATATGTCACATATATCGTTTCATGTTCTGTTGTAGACACATTTTAGAATAAGTGATAGGCTTACGTTCAATGAAGACGAGGAGATTTGGAAATAAAAGAGTTCATTGATCTCTAATGCCACCTTTAGATATTTCTATTCAGTGTTTTACTAATGTGCCACAATAATATGTTCAAATATCTTCATTTCAGGGCTATTCCAAGCAAATAATCATATATGTGATTGTGATTAAATAAGCAGATATTTCTGCCACCCCTTAAAGTCTCCAGGACACCCTCTGGACCCCCCATGAATATTTCTCTAGATCCACCCCTGCCTAAGTCAGATCCTCTTTGACACCAACTCTATTAACCCTGGATGGGTTACCTCTACAGAGTCTATAAACATATAACTCTGGTGTTACCGCTCCCATCCGCAGGCTGCAGGGTACTGCCACTGAACACTACTGAGGCCTCTGTCACTGACACATCTGACACTTTGATTTGTCTATTGTGCCTGGCTGTCACCCACAGCACCTGGGGCACCCTGTACCACAATGTCCCTGGCAGTGCATGGTTTGGCAGCCCGACAAAGCTCTCTGGGCATATCTTTAGATTTAACCAGCCATTATGCCACCATGTCATCATCAACTATTCTGTGCTTCTCATCGTGTGCTTCTTTCAATTACTGGTCCATTACCGGCCTGCTGGTCACTTCAAAGAGAACCCACCCACTACTACCTGAGATGTGATCCAGCTGACACATGGTACTGGCCTCACACTGCCAAGACCATGTAAGTGTATGGGTGCAGATATGGAGAATTATGGCTGATAAACTGGACAAAACCAGGATGTGATGGATAAAGAGCAAGCTCTCACAAGTTTAATAAGGCAATCTTCCAACAATCAAGGTGAGGAAACTGTTGGTGAAATTCTGCCAAATTACAACTATGAGTGCTTGGAATATTCTGTGTGCAAACTTGCTCTCTTTTTCCTGGGAAACACTTCCAAGGAATTTGCCTCCTTCCAAACCAATGTGCCAGAGGCTAACTTGGATTTCAATTGTTTTTCAAGTTGTTAGAGTAATGGTAGTGGTCAGCTGGCATAAAAACCCCGTTCCTCTGTAGGATTTTAAACCACAGACCAAAATGGAAGTCTATTGCATAACGCCGTGCTCTTGCAGCAGCTGTTCTCCTTACACATACCTATATTTATAACCTTGAAGGTCCTAGGCAAGTTAACATGGTTAAGCTGCAGTAGGGGAATGTAAATTGGTACACTTTTGAGACACTTTACTATACCCAGAATTTCTTATGCTTCAACAGGTTAAATGTAAGAGTTTTAAGACCTTTAGGACCATTATGAATGCAATTTAAAACATAATTTCATATATATATATAATTTCTATCAATACTGGCAAAAAACTATGAAGTATATGAAAGACAATCAGTTTTGATTCCATATCAGCTTTGTTTTGTATCTTTAGAATATGACACTTTTTTTCCCAAGAACACATGAAATGAAATGAGAATAGTATTTTCATTTTATGATGCTTTCACTTTTACTTTCACATTTCAGAGGTAAATGATGTACTTTCTACTCCACTACATTTATCTACAGTTAAAAAAAAAAGATATACAAACTATATTATCAGTTTATAACTATTGTGCATAATAATAGATTGCAATAACATTATCTAAAATAGTTAAAAATGGCTTGATCAGCTAGATAACACAGCTGTACTTTTACTTACTACAATTTTAAGGGCAGGACTTTTTTTCACTTATAGTACACACTCTGAAGGCTTTATCAGCACACTAGGCTACTTCCACCAGTGTTGGCTGGTGTCATATTCTACCTGGACTACATTAGACACATGATGCAACAGGCCCCGCTGACTTATTACGTTGTACGTTGTTGAAGGAATCTAACGTAAAGTTGTAGAAAGATACTATCTGACTGACAACAATGTGCGGGCCATACAATGCGTGTTCCAATAGGGCTAATAAACCAAACAAGGCACACGAAGAGTTACGTTTGTTAATGTTAGCTTTAACCCCAAACAGTCTTTAGCAGAATGTCTCTGCTACTAAAGCTGCCTTTGCAAACATTTGTTATTGTCAGAGGTGCGTCTGCTCCTACACTTTCCAGCTTTAGTCGAGAAATATAAGGTCTAAAACCGTACCTTACGTTGTTCCTAGTTTGTATTTCCCGGCTGGCTGTAGAAGGTAACTGTTTCATGCACTCAGCTACTTTCCGCAGGCTCCGACTACCTCTCGCCATCGTTCTTTCTTTCACGGATTTCTTCTTCACTCTCCGACTAATGTTAAGTTGACAGACATCAGTGCCCGCAGGTTTGTCCCGCCCCTCTCTGAATGCCGGCCTACCATTGGAGGACCCATGACAAGGGAGAGTTTTCACTGGCCAGTCTTGCGGTTCGTCAGTCGAAATTACTGACGTCTATGCTTCGCGCGTGCACGAACGCGCACACGCAAGAATGTCACGAGATGTTGGCTCAGGTTTCGGCCCATGTTCACTTTGTACACTACAGTTCAGTGGAGCCCAGTGTGACGTTATTCACACACCTACCGTGTGGTCATTCACTGAAACTGTTTCAAACGTTGCCCGCCATCTTTGAAGCTATTATTTTGGCTTAATTAGGCTAAATATTATATACGTATTACAGTTAGTACAGAAGTTCGTTCTTTGATGTTATGTTGATTGTGCTTTAGGTGGTCTGGTTTGGAGTGTATGTGAAAGCAGAGCAACAGTTGACTGATGACTTACTGTGCTATATACAATACTAGACATGTGCTACAAATGCTGTATTATATACTACTACCACTACTACTACTACTACTATAATAATATTACATAATATATAAAAGTGAAAACCAGACATTCCTACAGTCAACAGTTGGGTTGATATTATTTAGGATGTATTTAATATGGAATTAATCACTTTTTCCATTAGACTGCAACAGGAGCAGTTTTTGAAAGGATGGGAAGGTTTACCCCTTTTTGTTTTGTTTTTTACCTTCTATCTTCTTTTTATTTGAGTATCATGAAGGCACACCCCATCACTCTGGTTCTACTTCCTTCAAGTTTTTTTCTATTTTTGTATTTTACCTGCTATTTTGATACCAGTACATTTATTTAATTTGCTGGTCCTTAATTGCTTCTGTGTTGTCGTTTAAATGTCAGCTCTGCTCCAGTCTGGTATAACTCTACTTCCCAGATGAGATTTGGTTTCTACTGCTCTATGATAATGATGGTTTACATTGTCTGTATGGACCTTGGTATAACTCAATAAAAAGAGAATAGAAAACCCCAAAATTAAAATAAACACATAAAATTAAATCAGAACATGCACTGCATGTAAGTATATTTGGAGCTAAATTCTTTATATGTGTCAACATACTTGGCCAATAAAGTTGATTCTGAATTTTATTGTGTGTACTGATCAGCTTATTATTGCTCTGATTTTTTGTGTTCTAAATTTAAATTTGAAGCATCCATTTCACTGAATTAAAAATAACAAACATCAAAAATGGACTCATCATCAAGTCTATTTGATGACTGTATAAAAGTAACTCTAATAATAATAATGATGATGATGATGATCGTGTAGTTGTTTTATACGGTAAGTTTTATGTTTGCAACATTGACATATAGAAATAAATCCCCAAAAAAGTGGTACAAAGTGCATTTACTGAAGTAGTAACTACAGTACATGAATAAGCTATAAGTAAACATTTGAGTTTACATTTCATATTCTTACTCCACTACAATGTATTGTACTTTTTACTCGACTATATCTATGTGACATCTATGGTTACTCTTCAGATTATGATTTTAAATACAAAACATATGACCTAATTAAAAACGATGCATTGTCAGATACATTGTCATAGATGAAACTACCCAGCAGTATATAAATGAATTAAAATGAGCTCAATGTAGAACAGCACTCACAAAAAAATGCATCTTACATATTGATGCATCAGTAATAATCTCATATATGTAATGTTGTTCACTTTGGAAAGAGCATTCTACATAATGAAGACTTTTGATACATTCTGCCTCTAATACGTGTTGTGTTCGAGACTCACACGGGTATATAGGAGTATTTATCCACTGCGGTATCAGTACCCATAGACTTATATATACAATACAATGCGGCGTCTATATGTCTATATCAGTACCTCCTTCTACCAGTCCGCTTCCTGTCCTTTGTAAACTGCTCTGAGATCTGCTTGAAAGAGACGGAACTGTGGATTAACGCGCTTCCGGTTTCAGACTCGACAACCACCACCAAAATGGCGAAGATCGCCAAAACGCACGAAGGTAACATTTTTGCAAAAATAACTACTAAATAGCTTGTATTTTAGATTATTTTTCACAATTATACAGACTAAGAAATTGTGTAGTTTATGTTGCGATGTCTGGGGCACATATTACAGTATGGATGAATTGCTTTAAAGCGCTATAAGCAGCAGGCCGCAGTACGACGCAACGCGGACAGCTTAGATAATGGCGCTGATTGCTAGCTGTTTTAGCTCGCTAGTTAGCTACCGTCGCCATGCACTTATTAAAATGTTTTCTAGATGTATATAGAACTTCGTCACCACATTCACCGACGTGCTGTAAATATGTTTTACTGCGCATGCATTATTGTATGGCTTTCTTAAGATTATCACAATTTATTGGAGTTTAAATGCTAATGTGGCTAACATGGTTAGCGATAGCTTCATTTAACAACACCACACGTTACACAAACGCGCAGGGATCTGTTGAGCTATTTGTGTCACTCCGCCGTCATGCTCGTTAAGCCTCTGTGTCGTTTAAATAATGAAACTTCGACAAGAAAGAAAAGGTTTGTTTATTTTACTGTGGAGTCAGATTGTTTGGTCATAATGCAACACCTCATCGTCTCTTGTTTGTTTTTCATTCCGCGGTAGATATCGAGGCCCAGATCCTGGAGATCCAGGGGATGAAGGCTACCCTGCTGGAAGAAGGAGAGCAGGGAGTAGGCCTCGACTCCACTGGCTTTTATGACCAGGAGATCTATGGCGGCAGCGACAGTCGCTTTGCTGGATATGTCACTTCCATTGCTGCCAATGAACAGGAGGATGTAAGTATTTAACAAACCTAGGGCATAGAAAAGTTTGTTTTTGTTTCTTCTCTCCCAAGTAGTTGCAGAGTTTACAGATGCTTCATCCTTTTATTCCATTGCATGTGCACATTGTTTTTGGAGCTCGACTGCTCCCCCTCTTGCCTGTTGCAGCTGAGCTAGAGGAGCCATTTTTTGGTGAGATTTGACTAGACTCCTGTGTGTCTCTCTTTCCTCAGGACGATGAGGAGGATTCATCAACAAGCTTGTTGGGACAGAAGAAGCCAGGGTACCATGCACCAGTGGCAATACTCAATGCCATTCCTCAGTCAGACGAGCAAGTATGTGTTCATTTATTCTCACGAATATCAAATACATTCTGAGTTTTCTAATAAGTCAGAATTAAAAAACAAACGTTTTTAGGGTTCCCATGTAGATATCTATCTATATCTATCTATCTATCTATGTCTCCTGGAAACACTATACATTTGGGCGCTAGTTTTCCAGACATGGAAACACAAAATGGTTTTAGTTGACCAAATATTCAGGAATAATACTATGTTGTTCTGGAAAATGTGTATTCTTTATTAGCTGTGGCCATATTAATGTAATGTCAGGGGGAAAACTGTAGGCAAAATATTACTTTCTGAATAGTCTACAGTTTTAGTAAACAAGAAACATGGAGTGTCTTATAAACACTGAACACTGTTTGTGAGCAAGTGCTGTCCTGTACTGTCATGAAAAACTCCTGGAAAGGTCCTGAAAAATGAGTCCTTAAAGAATGGGATCCCTGTTTTTGGTTTCTTTCTTTTTTTTGTTGTTCCACAAACTTACAAAGGGCCTTTTTGGCTTTTGAACTGCACTTACACTCTTTATCCCATCTTGCTTTTGCAGTATGACCCATTTGCAGAGCATCGTCCGCAAAAGATCGCAGAGCGGGAAGATGAATACAAAGCCCGGCGCCGACAGATGATCATCTCACCGGAGCGCCTCGACCCTTTCGCAGATGGTAAATTTTGCTCTTTTTTGTCTTCATTACACCGTCCCCATTTCCTTCCCCTTTTCACGGTTCACTGTTTTTGTGACCCCCATGACTACCAATGGTTTCACACTCATAGTTTTGCTGTTAAACCCTTCGACCACAATGCAATAGCTTGCCTCCCAGACATGATGCCTTCCCTGTGGTCAATCCTTTGTGGTCCAAGAACATTTTGTGTCATTGTACATTTTTCTCCTATTATATGATCTGCCTTTGTATCGTCTTTCAACTTTGCAACACATGGCGTGTGGGCTCATAATTTATCTGGAGTATTTTGGTTGGGGGAAATATTGTTGTGATCTCTGCAAAATGAAAAGTTATCATCCTGGTGTGTGCGTTTTTAAAATCAAGTTAAAGCCATTGTAGGGTTACCATGTCTTTTAGTGGGAGAGGTGGTTAGGTGTTCAAAGGGGTAATTCACCTAACAAACGTGGGTCGCAGAAGGGTTGTGTGTGAGTCGAAGGGTTAACAATCCCATGTGAGCGTCAGCCTAGATTATAATGGGAAAGAGCAGAGTCTTGTCGTAGTGTACAAGGATGAAGAGTGTTAGTTTTAATATTAGCGAAGGTGTAATTTACCTGCCAGTGAACTGTGCTATGCCATGCTGAGCCCACCAACTGATGACAATAAACAGAGCATTAGATCCCAAGGCAGGCAGTGGAGAGACATATGATGGGTTACTTTGGCATAGTCAACCCAGAATTCAGTCATGAACTGAATTTGTCAGTCATTTGTCTTTCCAATTTCTCTTTGTCCGGGCTGTAATTTAAGCATCTTGTGGTAACTCAACCACCTCTGTTGGCTTGTCAAAGTTGATAGATATGCAAGGTCCTTGGGCCTCAGCATAGAAACACTGCATCGCAAGATACTTTCAACCTACTGTTGAAGGAGACCAGCTTTTCTTACAGACCTGAGGATGATAGTTTCTAGCCTTAGTTTATGTAGCTTATCACAAATGAACCATTTTTGTACTTACGCAAGAATTCAAACCTGTGCTTGGCAATGGAATTGGCAATAATTATGAGTCAGCTAGCTTATCTTTCCATTTTTATTACATAGTCAGTTCCCCTGGCCAAGTGAGCTTAACTGGCCTGAGAGTCTCAGGTTTGGTCTAGGTAGGGCTTATCTGAAGCCTGCATGTAGAGAGAGCTCTTTGTACAAAGTTGTTGTGTAAATATATTTTTATTTTACAACTCTCTCTGTAAAATAGAAATATGTTATCAAGAAAAATTGTGTACCGCAATACCACAGGCCCATACTAACTGTCCTTAATTTCTCTCCTACAGCAGTACTGCTTTGCCAGTCCTGTACTGCACTCTGTTAAGGGTGCAGCAACTCATCCTGTGTAGGTTATGGGGAACACAGAGAACTGTGCACTTGTCAGTTTGGTCAGGGTCCACTGGCTGCTTGTTTGGGGCCTGTGAGGGGAATCAGATGCAGCCCAGCTACAACAAACCTCAACCCCCAAGAGCCTCTTAAGTTTTTTTTATTTGGCTTATCAATTTCCAACAAATTTAGATAAAATCCTCCATGCATTCATGATGGAAAATTACTGCCCAAATATTTGACTACATATCTTTGCCTTATATTTATCAGTTACCTTTTGTCCTGAAAAGGAAGTCAAGATCTAAATGTATGATGATTGAATAATAACCAGTGCTGTTATGAGCTCTGGCATGTCATATTCTCATTTATGTAGTTGGGCTAGATTTATAATTATTTTTTGCCTTATTTTTATATTTGAATGCCAAAGCACATACTCATATTTTTGTAATGTAGTAATGTCATTCCTAGATGTAGCCTCAAAATCATGACTCTTATGCTAGTATAGATAAGTGGGAATCTGGACCACAGGGTCTCTTATGAATTTTTTTCTAGTTATGCCCCGAGAAGATACTTTGTTTTGAGTGCCGTAAGTCAATGCAACACAGGTGGTATACTGTTGTGTGTGAGTTCAAACCCTTTTCCAAAGTGTTACTAATGGTAAAGAGAAATTTTCTAGGCTTCTTTTCTGCCGGTTGAAGTCTGACTGCAGAAGGACCCTTGGCACTGAAAGTGTACGTATTCTGAAGAGCACAGCCCAGGACCCCTGCATCAGTGATGGCTATAACTTCTTAATCCACTTTAAGAAAACACCACAACCTCAGCTCTTCTCTCTATGTATCTGCTTGTTTTTCATTAGAATGATATGACTGTATGTAAGAGAGACAAATGTATATTTTGTATGTAATTTAGTAGGACTTTGTGAATCAGCTGTTTGTAAAAACAGGAACGTAAGTTAATCTGTTGGTAAAGAGAGTCAGGGTTAGCTGGCTGTGTTTGTGCTTGCTGTGTTTGTAAAAACGTGGGTCCCTAGAGTGTATACTGATGAGTGTCCTATGTTCTTGTTCGTGCTCTTTCGCGCAGGGGGCAAAACGCCGGACCCCAAGCTGCAAGTCAGGTCGTACGTGGACGTCATGTTAGAGCAGAACCTGTCCAAAGAGGAGGTAAGCAGTGCTTTTCTTTTACATGGACTGCAAACTATTTCACCTCGAGTTGTTAGTTGTTAATCCTTTTATAGAGTTGTGTCATCCTGACGTTTGTGCATTTTCCGCATACAGAGAGAGATTCGTCAGCAGCTGGCAGAGAAGGCCAAATCAGGGGAGCTGAAAGCTGTCAACGGGTCCGCCGCCAGCCAAGCTGCCGCAAAACGTAAACGTCGCTGGGACCAGACAGCTGACCAAACCCCCTCTAATGCTACACCCAAAAAGATGTCCAGCTGGGACCAGGCTGACTCCTCTGCTGAGGTGAGCCACTTAAGTTTCAGCGTGTTACTGCTGGATAGTACCTTAAGTACCTTTCAGTGGGTAAAAAATATTGTCAGTTACTCAGTATAATGTAACTTGGTATTGGTATTGATTTTTTTAATCACATCATTTCTTTGTTTCTGGTCCCTTGTAGACTCCAGGACACACCCCTGCACACACACCTTCAAACAGCCGATGGGATGAAACCCCTGGCCGCCCTAAAGGCAGCGACACCCCAGGGGCCACTCCCAGTACACGAATGTGGGATCCCACTCCCAGTCACACACCTGCCGGCGCCGCCACCCCTGGCAGGGACACACCTGGCCACGCCACGCCAGGCCATGGCGGAGCTACAGGAAGTGTACGCAAGAACCGCTGGGACGAAACCCCAAAGACAGAAAGGGAGACCCCCGGACACGGGAGTGGCTGGGCTGAAACGCCACGCACAGACAGAGGAGATGAGTCGGTGGGTGAGACGCCAACGCCAGGGGCCAGTAAGAGGAAGTCTCGGTGGGACGAAACCCCTGCCAGTCAGATGGGTTCCTCAACACCACTGCTTACCCCAGGAAAGACTCCCATAGGAACACCAGCCATGAACATGGCCACCCCAACACCAGGTAAATACGCCTTCACTTTTTGTTGCATTCATCCCATCACCTTTTTAACATGACTATATGCAGCGTTTAATGTACACCACCCTGCTCTGTAGACTTAACAAGAAAAAGAAGAAAAGAAGGAATTTGTAGAAGCTAATGGATATCCAAACAACAATATTTTTACTAACATGAATCCTCAAGTGTTGTGAAATGAGTTTCTTCTGTTTTCTTCAGGTCACCTGATGAGCATGACTCCAGAGCAGCTGCAGGCATGGAGGTGGGAGAGAGAAATTGATGAGAGGAACCGGCCTCTCACAGATGAGGAGCTTGATGCCATGTTCCCAGAGGGATACAAGGTCTGTGCTCTTTTATTGTTCATAATTCTCTAGTGGCAAGCCTGAGTAAATATTATTTAAAAGCATTCAAAATACTGACAGAACAGTACCCTTTTCTCCTCCACAGGTCTTGCCTCCACCAGCAGGCTACGTGCCAATCCGCACTCCGGCCCGTAAACTGTCAGCCACTCCGACTCCTATTGGAGGCATGACAGGCTTCCACATGCAGGTGGAGGACCGCACTACAAAACAGATGAATGACCAGCCTTCAGGAAACCTCCCCTTCCTCAAACCTGATGACATCCAGTATTTTGACAAACTGCTGGTGAGCATCACATTTGTGCGCACAACATATACGCAAAAAGCTGTAAAATCAACAGCTGTGTGTTTGTCCTGTCTGAAGTTCAACACGTGTGTTCTTGTGCTCTTGTATGTTTGCGTTAGGTGGAGGTTGATGAGTCCACGCTGAGCCCTGAGGAGCAGAAAGAAAGGAAGATCATGAAGCTGCTACTGAAGATTAAAAATGGAACACCGCCCATGAGGAAGGTTGGTCGCCGTTATTTCCTTACTTTGAACAATCATATACTTTCCAATACCCTTTAAACCCCTTTAAACATCCCACAAGGCCCACAATTTTCAGTGTTCCCTAAAGTTCCTCTAGTCCATTTCTTATGTCATAAATCAGCCAAGGATGCTTGTAAATAGCATAAAGCACAAAAACAATACCTATTGCAAGATCAACACCCAGCACTAAGCCTGCATGTAACTGCAGTGTGAGTATTTATTTGCTAAAGAATCTTTTCTGAGACACTGCTGCTTTCAGTAGAGTGTATACGATCATAATCTGCTGGGAGCAACAGACAAATCATCACATCTGTTGATAGCAGATCTCGTCTCAGTCATCATCTCACTGACTGATCCCCTCTTGTCCTAGGCCGCTCTGCGTCAGATCACAGATAAGGCTCGTGAATTTGGAGCAGGCCCCCTGTTCAACCAGATCCTGCCATTGCTCATGTCGCCCACCCTCGAGGACCAGGAGCGCCACCTACTGGTCAAAGTGATCGACCGCATTCTCTACAAACTGGATGACCTGGTCCGACCATACGTGCACAAGGTAGGTGATGGTATGGTGAGGAAGATGTGCACTTATTTTGTGTGGATTGTGTTCGGGGAACTAACCTGTTGGTTTTGTGCACAGATCCTGGTGGTGATTGAGCCCCTGCTGATTGATGAAGACTACTATGCCAGAGTTGAGGGCAGAGAAATCATCTCTAACTTGGCAAAGGTAATGTGGAACACTTTGTTTTAACTTCACAAATTCTACTCTCAAAGTCTACTTCCTGCGAACTATTCTCGCCTGTTCGACCAGTCCATGGTCAGATCAGGGCTAGTCGTTCGCTAGATTAATACCAACATGAGAGCTACCAGACGGGACCTTTATGCCTCGTGTGTTCTCAATCTGCACCCGTTGGTTACAATCTATTGACAGAATTTTGTCATTTATTGCTTTGATAGACATTAATTATTGCCACAGTTATGGTAGATGACGGTGTCAGTCTAAGTGAATTTTGGGGTGACCCTAGGGTCTTAAAAAATCTAAAACCCAATAATTTGATTTTATGTCTGAAATATGGTTTTGGCTGGTCTTAATGGATTGGATTAATTCATAATGGTATTAATTTTCATTTTAATGACCATTTTATGTTAAAACACGGGAATGAACTAAACATTATGTAATTACAGCAAGGAAACTGTTTAAAGTGTATTGTTTAGAACATTTGGTTTAGAAAGCTATGTTTTACGCTTTATGATGACCTGGTCAGTAAATGAAGATCTGGTGATAACAGATTTTTTACCTTTTGTTTCTATTTCCCGTCCGTCCCAGGCCGCTGGTTTGGCTACGATGATCTCCACAATGAGACCTGATATCGACAACATGGACGAGTATGTGAGAAACACCACAGCCCGAGCCTTCGCCGTGGTGGCCTCTGCTCTCGGCATTCCCTCTCTCCTGCCCTTTCTCAAAGCCGTGTGTAAAAGCAAGAAGTCCTGGCAGGCGCGACACACAGGCATCAAGATCGTGCAGCAGATTGCCATCCTTATGGGCTGCGCCATTCTGCCCCACCTTCGCAGCTTGGTGGAGATCATCGAACATGGTCAGTCACAGTCACATGTAAAGGGGTTTGCAGGTTTTTGTAGACTTACACCGTTGATCATTATCAACAATACTAAATGAAGTTCATTGCAGGCTTTTAGGTTTTATTTTGACATGCAAAGACATTGTGTGTTTTTTTTCATTTTCAAGTTGTCACTATAGTCTGAACCGTAAAACGGCTTTAAAAAGCTTAAATTGTGCTTGGAACTGACAGTAAAACCTGCAGACACGGCTCATAATTGTTAAATAAACACTGTCATAACTTCTGTAATGAAATTTGTTCAATCTCTGACTGTTGGTTTTGACTGTGTGATACCACAGGTCTGGTGGATGAGCAGCAGAAGGTGAGGACCATCAGTGCCCTGGCTATAGCTGCCTTAGCTGAAGCTGCTACACCCTATGGTATAGAGTCCTTTGACTCAGTCCTCAAGCCACTCTGGAAGGGTATCAGACAGCACAGAGGGAAGGTAAGAAGCCCGTTTTGAAACAATACAAAATCTTTTACAAAAGTTTTTGGAGGAAACAAACTATTGCAAGATCAACACCCAGCACTAAGCCTGCATGTGGCTATAGTGTGAATATTTTCTTGCTATAACGTCTCCTTGGAGGGGCTGCTGCTGTCAGTAGAGGTCAGATGAAAGACTCTTAATACTCTGCTGTCAGCGTCAGACAAATACATTTATTATTCAGCTCTACAAGCCACAATTGATGAGCTAAGCTTGTATTCACAATGCATTTCTTGCCCATTGTCTCCAGGGTCTGGCTGCTTTCCTCAAAGCTATTGGTTACCTGATCCCTCTGATGGATGCTGAGTATGCAAACTACTACACCAGAGAGGTGATGTTGATCCTCATCAGAGAGTTCCAGTCCCCTGATGAGGAGATGAAAAAGATTGTACTCAAGGTAAGGCATGGGCACAATAAGGGATGTTAGGTGTTAAACTTCTGTAGCTTTAACCGTGCTTCTGTAAAACTCAGCTGCCTTCCTGCGACTCATTCTCGCCTGTTCAGCCACTTCATGGTTGCATCAGGGCTAGTAGTTCGCTACATCAACACCAACATGAGAATTAGCAGAGCTGGCGTCTGTGTCCTATCTGTTCTCACCCTGCACCCGTTGGTTACATTTACAGGACCAAAGACACACCTTGGTGATGCTCTCAGGCACAAGTTTCAGTCTCTGACCTGCAATTGTGTTTTGTCTCATAGGTGGTGAAACAGTGTTGTGGCACAGATGGTGTGGAAGCCAACTACATTAAGACCGAGATCCTGCCCCCCTTCTTCAAGCACTTTTGGCAACACAGGATGGCTCTGGACAGACGCAACTACAGACAGGTTAGCTAACACAGAGCAGTGTCCTTGCTGCAGCAACCTGTGGCCCATGGCTACATGTGCAATAAAGGCAAAAAGCCCCATGAAAATATATTTCAAAAAGTAAATTCCAGGTTACTTACTTCGCTTCAAAACTGCTGAAGCTTTTGCAAAACACTGTACACGTTTCTGAACTGTCTTTCTCCTCAAACAGTTGGTGGACACCACAGTGGAGTTGGCCAACAAAGTGGGAGCAGCAGAGATCATCTCTCGCATTGTTGATGACCTGAAAGATGAGGCAGAGCAGTACAGAAAGATGGTGATGGAGACTATTGAAAAAATCATGGGCAACCTGGGCGCAGCTGACATCGACCACAAACTGGAGGAGCAGCTGATCGACGGTATCCTGTACGCCTTCCAGGAACAGACAACAGAGGTGAGAGCAGCGACACTCATTAGCAGAATAAGTAGAAGAACAGCTTGCAAAGTCAAGATCTTCCAGTATAGGAGGAACCCTCTTTACAGAATGTTTTTTCCTTTCCCTCCAGGACTCTGTGATGCTCAATGGTTTCGGCACAGTAGTGAATGCCCTCGGGAAGCGCGTGAAACCCTACCTGCCTCAGATCTGTGGTACGGTGCTGTGGCGTCTGAACAACAAGTCGGCGAAGGTCCGTCAGCAGGCTGCTGACCTGATCTCCCGTACAGCTGTGGTCATGAAGACCTGCCAAGAGGTACGCTACGAAGACACATGCACACACAGATTCAAAGACCTAAACTGTTTGAACTTATTTTAGAAACTAATGCGTGTTCTGCTTGTCCGTCACTGCAGGAAAAGCTGATGGGTCACTTGGGTGTGGTGCTGTATGAGTACCTGGGAGAGGAGTACCCTGAGGTGTTGGGTAGCATTCTGGGAGCACTCAAGGCCATTGTTAATGTTATCGGTACGTATCCTACATCACTTAAATCAACAGTCATTGCATTTTGAATGATTAATCTGTTTTGCCTTGCCGGTTACTTTCTAGATTTTGGGATTTAGAAAAAGGAAACTTGTGGATAATTGTAGTGTCATGTTGCTTTCATTGCAGGTATGCATAAGATGACCCCACCCATTAAAGACCTGCTTCCTCGTTTGACTCCCATCCTGAAGAACAGACACGAGAAGGTGCAGGAGAACTGTATCGATCTGGTGGGCAGGATTGCTGACAGGTCAGTGGCACAAAGCCTCAGATTGAAGCTACAGGAATGTGATTGCAGTGTCTTTCAGGCCTGTACCTTATCCTAACTCCTTGTTATATTTCATGTATTTTAGGGGTGCTGAGTATGTGTCGGCCAGGGAGTGGATGAGGATTTGCTTTGAACTGCTGGAGCTGCTCAAGGCTCACAAAAAAGCAATTCGCAGAGCTACTGTCAACACGTTTGGTTACATTGCCAAAGCCATTGGGTGAGTTTAAATTTAATGAATTATTGAGAAATCATTAGGAATGATTGTTTTATACTGCTGCAAAATATGAACTCCTTTCTGGTTTTTCACTACACTTTCATACATTCATACAATGGTTGTTAAATTGTAAAATGCTATTAAAAGGCTGCATGATATGATGACATGATGATATGATTCACGATTAGCATGGGAATTATTATTTTTGCAAATGAATCTAAATTATTTTCACTGAAAACTGTATTATTATATTATATATATATATATATATATATATATATATATATATATATTATATTATATTATATTATATTATATTATAGTATATTATAGTATATTATTCTAAACAAACACCATATACCAATAAACAGGTTTTCTTCAATCTAGAGAACAACATTTGTAGACCAGGACATCTCTGCTGAACTACTACTTTATTATATTGCTGTTTGTCACACATTGGACCTTTTATCAAACTGATGAATTGTGCAGCCCTGCAGAAACCCTGTCGTGTCTTAGTTAAGAATGACCACATTACAAATCAAACCCTTCCCTGTTCTCTGCAAATGCCATCTTAACTAATCCTTTACCCCGCCCCTTCCTCTTAGCCCCCATGACGTCCTGGCCACTCTGCTCAATAACCTGAAGGTACAGGAGCGTCAGAACAGAGTGTGCACCACTGTGGCCATCGCCATTGTTGCAGAGACCTGTTCACCATTCACAGTGCTGCCGGCGCTCATGAACGAATACCGCGTGCCCGAGCTCAATGTGCAGAACGGTGTGCTGAAGTCCCTCTCTTTCCTGTTTGAGTACATTGGTGAGATGGGCAAAGACTACATCTACGCTGTCACTCCACTGCTGGAGGACGCGCTCATGGACAGGTGAGGCTTTCTGTATACTAATGATGACAAAGGGACATTGCAAAAGCCCTGAATTCCTCGGCTTTGCTCATTAGTTAATCACTTTTTGGTGTCAGTTAAAGTTTAGCACTTAAGTAAACACATGGCTACTGATTTAAAATGTCCAGGTCAGTTAAAGCAGTAACGGTTGAGCCTTGACCCTGTTTTTGTGTCATCCTGCAGAGACTTGGTCCACAGGCAGACAGCCAGTGCTGTGGTCCAGCACATGTCTCTGGGCGTCTACGGTTTCGGCTGTGAAGACTCCCTCAACCACTTGCTCAACTACGTGTGGCCCAACGTATTTGAGACGTCGCCTCATGTAATCCAGGCTGTTATGGGCGCCCTGGAGGGGCTGAGGGTCGCCATCGGGCCCTGCCGCATGCTGCAGTACTGCTTACAGGTCAGGACCATCCCCCATGAATGGATTAACATTTCATTATTCTCATTATTATTGTAATTACATTGATAAACATGATGATGGTTCACATTATCATGTCTTACTACACCCACAACCCTATTACCATAACTACCATACCACCACCTCCACCCTAAACCCTTTAAACAAAGGCTATGTTCACACTACAAGCTTGACCGCTCAATTCTTATTTATTGATTGTTTGTCTGGCTGTTCACGTTACTTTTTAAATGTTGCCCGTATCAGATTCCAGTGTGGACAGCTTACGGTCCTGAGATGATCCACAGGATGAATGTCTATCTAGAATGATGTAAAATCAATGCATTCTGACAGTTCCCACTGAGGTCACATTGCACAAGAATCAGACCTGTATCTGATTTGGACTACATATGAAAGTGATCCTGAATCAGAATTGAGAAGATCAGATTCCGTCTGATTTGTGCCGTTCACACTGTCATGGAGAAACAGATTTGTGTTACTTTTGTCTGCAGTCTGATGTCCAGAGTTTATCAAGGAAAGGAAATAACACACAAATTGATGAATAATAAAGATGAATCAATGCATTGCTACGTGTATAAATAATGAGCTAAGACATCCCCCATGGAGATATCTTGTTTTCAGTCCAAACCCCAAAGATATTCAGTTTAATGATATAAAACAGAAAAGCAGGAAATCTCCATATTGGGGAGGCTTAAAACAGCGTTTTCTAGCATTTTTGCGTATTGAGTATTATTATGAATATCTGATACTGAAAATATTTCATTATTACATTTTATTTTTTTTAAACTGATCATTGAGGCTCTAGTAGCAAGCACCATAACACAGCTCTGAAGTTCCTCCCATTGACTGTTTAAACTATAAAAACAAATAACGATACTAAGAGGTTGAAAAAAGAGGTTGGCTGTTGACTACCAGGTGGCAGTGAGCTGTACTAAAGTCAACTCTTCAATTTAACGCGTTGGATTAGTAAGTTGACTGTAATAAACTCATATTGTATTGCTTCTTTCTCCAGGGTCTGTTCCATCCGGCCAGAAAGGTGAGAGATGTCTACTGGAAGATTTACAACTCCATCTACATCGGCTCCCAAGACGCCCTCATCGCCCACTACCCACAAGTCTACAACGACGAGAAAAACATTTACGTCCGCTATGAGCTCGAGTACGTCTTGTAAATACAAATGAATGTCCTCTCCACTTTTCTCCTCCCTCAACTATCACCCTCCATCGTTGTCTCTTACTTTGGTCTAGGACTGAGTTGGTTTTTATTTAGCAACTGTTGGTGTCTCCCAGGGCGAAACAATCCAACACAGAACAAAGTTGAGCCTCTTTTTGATGCCTGTTGACCCTGAATTGAAAATGAGGGTAAAATGAGAAAGAAAAGAAGGAACATTGTAGAGTCTGTATGTATTTTTTTATTTTTACTTTTTGAGTGTTCCCTGTAAGGAATGGCTGAGATTAGCCCAGCCTTGATTGAAGAATTCAGAGCAGTCATCACGATGTTTTAAATATTTGGATTATGTTCTGTGTGTGTGTACTGATAGGCCTGTACAGGCTGCTCCCTTTACACACCCTCTCCTCCTTTCACACCTCTGTTCTTAGATTGTTGCTTTATTTAACCAAATAAAATGTTTGTGTATAAAATTCCATTTCCCTGTTTGTTTTTTTCTTCACACAGCGTGAACCACATGCCCAGTATGGACATTTATACAGGCGTGTATAGTGTCAGTTTTCATACAAAGGGGAGTGAAAATGTAAACTTGCGTGCAACATTCTGTTAACTGCTGCTAGTTCTCTGCACACTTTATTGAACTTGAGTTCAGATTTTGTATAGATTGGGGTCTCCCCAGGGTCTTCATTTATTTTATTTTAACTTAAAACTTTAGTTAAAAGCAGGATCCCAATTGGAGGCAGGTCTCCTTTATCAGCCTGGTCTGGATCTTATAGGAATTCTTTGATGTATAAAACTCCTAAAGAAGCTGCTTGGATCACAGACACAAATATGTCAGTATGGACGTGCTACACATGGTTAGACAGTTAGAATCTCCACAATTCAATTAATTTCATTTTACAGAAACCATGAGCATCAAATGAAGGATTCATAATATGTTCAAAAGGAATAAAGGCCTGTTCCAAATAAAGACAGGTGGAGTTCCCTGAGGCAAATAAAGTCCTGGGCTATTCATTTCTGTTTTCCAGTATTTAAGCTCTATTTAAACAATAAATAGATAAATAGACTTTTTTTTAATCCCCGAAGGGAAATTGGGTCGTCATAGCAGCCAGGTACATTTAAATACAATAAAATGCAACAATAGAATAACATACTGATGTAGAAAAGATAAAAAAGATAAATAGATAGGTATGGTGCAAAGAAGTTGTAGTTGCAAGATGTTGGTAATATGATAATGTTATTGTTAATAACAGTATATAATAAATAATAGTAATTATATTATTAATAATAATATATATAATATGTACACACACACACACATATATATAGTCCCATGGCATAGTTCAGTTGTTCCAACCTTCTTCCTGAAGAGAGCCCTTTTCTGTCATTGAGTAAACTGACAGTCTCTGACTATCAGGATTCCCATCCATCCTGCAAAACCTGGAAATTTAGAGACTAGTCATGAAAACACCTGGAAATGGATTAAAATGACTAAATATCCTGGATATAATCTATATTGTCCTGGAAAATGTTTATTGTGCCTGTTACTAACTTCACTTCTTCCCCTCGTCTCGCAGGTTCTCATGGATCCTGGTGGATCCTCCTGCCATGGTCCTGCTAGACTGCCATTGCTAATATCACTGATTATATTGTTATTATTCTATTTAATATTATTATTATTATTATTATTACAGATACTATTGTTACTATAATCACTGCTCATTATCCCCCATCGTTGTCGTCGTCGTCATTATCATTTTCTTCATGTTCATCATCATCAGTCACTACTATTAGTGTAGTTGTTGCTACTGTTGTTGCTGTGCACCCTTGTCTCTCTCTCTGTCCTTCTGTCTTTA
>JAGRRF010012888.1:2413634-2430029 GCA_019097615.1 Morone chrysops
CTATCTATCTATCTATCTATCTATCTATCTATCTATCTATCTATCTATCAATCAATCAATCTCCCTCCCAACTGGTCAAGGCAGATGACCACCCACCTAGAGCCGAAGGGTCTGTCCGAGGTTACTGCCTGTTAAAAGGCAGTTTTTCCTTGCCCCCGTTGCCAAGTGCTTGCTCATGGTGGTACTCTTTTCCCTTGCCCCACCTAGAGCCGAAGGGTCTGTCCGAGGTTTCTGCCTGTTAAAAGACAGTTTTTCCTTGCCCCCGTCGCCAAGTGGAAGGGTCTGTCCGAGGTTTCTGCCTGTTAAAGGCAGTTTTTCCTTGCCCCCGTTGCCAAGTGCTTGCTCGCTCTCTTTCCCCCCAACTGGTCAAGGCAGATGACCACCCACCTAGAGCCGAAGGGTCTGTCGCCCTCTCTCTCCCAACTGGTCAAGGCAGATGACCACCCACCTAGAGCCGAAGGGTCTGTCCGACTCCCTCCCAACTGGTCAAGGCAGATGACCACCCACCTAGAGCCGAAGGGTCTGTCCGAGGTTACTGCCTGTTAAAAGGCAGTTTTTCCTTGCCCCCGTTGCCAAGTGCTTGCTCATGGTGGTACTCTTTTCCCTTGCCCCACCTAGAGCCGAAGGGTCTGTCCGAGGTTTCTGCCTGTTAAAAGACAGTTTTTCCTTGCCCCCGTCGCCAAGTGGAAGGGTCTGTCCGAGGTTTCTGCCTGTTAAAGGCAGTTTTTCCTTGCCCCCGTTGCCAAGTGCTTGCTCATGGTGGTCTGTTGGGTCTCTGTAAATGTTAAAAGGAGTTCGGTCTAGACCTGCTCTATTAGAAAAGTGTAATAACTAAGATAACTTCTGTTATGAATTGGCGCTAATCAAATAAAATTAACAGTTGGTAGCTGTGGGGTGTGACACTTCAAAGTGGGTTAACCAGATGTAATGTTTTAAACGCTCCCTTTTACCTTCAGCTGTCAGTCAATGTAGCTGTTCTCACCTTTTCGTAATGAACTTGATACACAACTGGGGTTGTTCAATGCTAGGCTTATCGGTACATTATATGAATTTGTCCTGGAATAGTCCTGGAAAATGATTTCTTAAACAGAGTGGGAACCCTGACTAAGTATATAGTTAGATTCTTTATTGTCCTATGTACATGGCCTTACATAGATACACTTACATAATCACAGGATAGACATCCAAAACAGCACATAATATATATATATGTACACATCATTGCTACCAAGGTGTTTTGTTGAGTAATGCTTTGGCAGAAGGGACAAAACATCTGACATAGTGAGTCCGTTTCCAGGCCAGTGATCTGTATCTGCACTCAGATGGGAGTATAAAGTCACATGCTTTATGGATATTCCATATTATATACCTATATTGATATAGATAGACCTATAGCATATATTTCCCTTAAAATTGTGAAGGCTTTGCAACCCCCTGTGATCCCTAGTTGAGGTAGTCCTGACCTTCAGGTCAGCTCACTGCACTTATATGTGAATTGTTAGGGTTACTTGGTTGTGTTCAGGAGAATTTGGCCCAGGCAGCAGGCTTGTAGTTTCCTTGTTATCATCCTGCTGAGACACAACAACCAGATAAAGCAACAAGAGCATGGGGGGTTGGCTGTCCTGGTGGCCTTGTTAAAGATGAACTCATTCCTCACATCATACGGGTGAACTCAGTCTGACATAATGGAGGCAGTACGACTGAGCTGTGACTGCTGTTGGTTACATGCACAGACTTCATTTCAAGTTCACGACCTCGCAAGCATTCCCTCAACTCTTTCAATATTTAAGTTAATGTGGGTGTCACCCCTCCGTCATACATCTAATGGACTTCATTTGCACTAGAGATCAAACCTCGACTCTCCTACACACACATGCATGAACGCTCATAGACACACAATGGAAAAAAACCTCCCCCACTCTTCCTCTCTTCCATTCACTTCACCACCGCTGCACAGCCGCTCGTGTGCTTTGACCCAGATTCCCTTGGCAGACTCTGGTTCTGCTAATCTGAGGAGGAAGGCAATAAGTCTGTTTTGTGTGTGTGTGTGTGTGTGTGTGGCTGCAGCTAAGGGATATCCCACAAAAACCAGAGGCAAATGTGTGTATGTGTGTGCCAGTGTGTTTAATAGAAAGTTTGGCCTGTGTGCTGCAGTTGGAACGTGTAGAGAGGATTTATAGATCACATTTAGTCACATTTTGTTGAGCAGTGGCTTATCTGAGCCAGGTCACATGTTCCCACTGTCAGGCTGCTGTGTGTCATTTGCTTTCAGGCTCATTTGTTGAATACGTGTATTTATCATGTAATCGCCGTGTCTGAATGCTAACGTCAGAATGCTAACATGTTGATGCTACTGTAAGCGGGTATAATGCTCACCAGTGTCTGAAATGGGCCAGTACTCACCAGTACTGAGTATTGGGGCTTCTGATTTTTGTCCACCAGTACCCTTACGTCTTATTGAGTACTGCCCCCTCTGTTGAGCATGGGCGTACCCACCACTGAGGTCACCGGGGTATGGACCTTGGTATTTTTCCGAGGGGTATACAATAAAAGTCGACTGCAACAACTGCATAAAAATAACTTTACTTTGATGCCCCAGAACCACCCTATCAAGATCACCTTTTGGACCTCTGTATTCCTACAACCCTGCGTGCAGCAATTAATTGCCCACGTAACTGAGTCTCCATGTAAACACACAGCTAGCTTACTGCTGAGAAAACAGCACAGATAATACCCTTATTAAAAATACCAAAAGCAATAGGGTTAGTTTTGTCGTGTTTAGTGTCACTGTTGTGCTGAGAAAGGGTACTGGCACCTTTCTTGTCGAATTCCTGCACTAGCTTAGCACATTAGCACATACAAAGAACAGCTAATGGAAATCCAATGTCACATGACTACTTGAGTCAGACTTGATGACTTTAGACTCGACAAAACCAAATCAAGACTTGCAATCTGACTTGGACACCAGTGACTTGTGACTTCACGTGGACTGTATTCTTATGACTTGAAACTACTTGATACTGTCCCCCAAGCCCAAAGTATGATATTTAAAAAGTGTGCCACAAATCAATTCATATTCATTCTATTGTGGTTGTAGTTAATAGTGATATCTGAGAATGTGCAATGGCAGCATTACTTTTTAATTTAGTTCATTCACAAATAAATACCCATTGGAAAAAGCATTCATGATTTATGGAACTTTACTACCACTCTGTTGTTAAAATGGCATTACATCACTGCAGGAAGGATTAGGATCCATCCTCTGGGGATCATGAATGTTTGTACTTAATTCCATGGCAATGACTGAGTAATGGACAGACAGATCAATGTCCCATCCCCGCAGCCATGCTGCCAGCGTGGCTAAAAGGCTTCCTGACCTGGAAAGTTTTGATGCTGTTATCTCCAGACGGAGCAAAAATAATGGCCCTCTTCACTTTCCTTCCCTTATAACCTTTGGAATGCATCTCCATGAACACAGTCAACCATGAAAATACTCTGCGCTGTGTCGGCTGCTGCTGCTGTGTGTGTTTGTTGAGTCAACAAAGAAAGGTAACCTGGCAGGCTGTGTCTCCCCGGTTTATAACCTGCCCGGGGAGATGAACTGTGGTTATAAATGTTTCCACAGTGAAGCACTGAGTACATGAAGTGACACGAGCAGTGATGTACTACGATAGTAGATGATGACGACGGAAATCAAACTTTAAAAATCTTTCATTTATACTAAAATATACTGTACTTTAAATGGCATGCAGCTTTTGATAAACCACGCTAGTGTTTTACATGGTTAATATTTATTTTCATTCTTTCCCAGCAGCCATTGGCTTCCATTCAGTTCTGTATGAAGATATTTTGTTGTGGGTTACTGATGATGGAATAGAAGAAAATAAATGAATAATTCATTTAATAAGATTGTTTGTCATGTGGCTTCTGGTGTTTCCAGAAAGTAGATATGAGATAAGTGTGTGTACACCAGTATGTGTACGCCTGTATGGATGTTTGTTGTGCAATCTTGTGCAATTGAATAAAAAGAAACATAAACTAATTCAGTGCTTCAGATGCTTGACATTCAAAAATTGCAGCTTCTGCAATTTGCATATTGTCTGTGGCCATATTGTGATTTGGATAATGTTTTGATTAACTGTGCAGCCCTATTATACAGCAAATGGCTCATTTAGTGGGAGTTCTTCCATATGAATAGGTGCATTTCAGAGGTGGCAAACTGAATTACTCACAAGACACACTTGTCCATACTGATCATATGACTACGGTGTACAGTTATAAGAAACAGTCTAAAGCAACCATTTTGTATTTGCCCTGATGAAGGCCTGAATGGCTGAAACAGATAGGCCTGTTTTTTAACTGTTACTATGAGTCCTGAAATATTAAGGCTTTTAAATCTTCAGTGCGTCAGATTTCTTCAACAGTTCTAAACTGTGGTATGACCCTTTAAGACAGAACTAATCCTCATATAACCTACATCAGCCTCCTAAAGTGGTGTGTACATCAGTCTTTACACTCCACCACATCTGTGTGCCTGTTCATTTTTCAAGCACTGTTGTAACCCTCTCTATGGAAGCCCATTTCTGCCAAAGTGACAGCAAAACAATAAGGATTCTGCAAGTCCTTATAATGAGAAACTTTGTCAAAATATTGAAAAACGTTCTTGAGATCCTAAGTCAAAATAATGAGAACGTTTCTCATTATAATGACTTGCAGAACCTTATTTTCCGTCACACTGGCGGACATGGGCTTCCACACTGTGCAGCAGGCTCCCTAAGTGTCCAGTGGAGGGCAGCAGCGAGGAGGTGCTGCTGGTTGTTGATGCTGAGGAAGCTTCTCCTCCACTTCTGCATCTGAGAGGAGGAGAGACAAGCACCAACTTCCTGTGCGATCTCCGTTCAGCTGAGTTCAGCCTGGCTGCCTCGACTCCGGGAGGCTTGTGGCTCTGCAAACCGGGCGTTGAGGGAGGCTTCCGTAGGTGGTGTATGGCTCGGAGAGTGGCCCGGGACCCCCGTGCAGAAGCAGCAGCGGCCATAAATGTGGATTGTTTACACCGCTGGGTCGAACCGTTCCTGCTACCCCGCCTCCCGGCGACTCCGAGCGGCCGCCTCGGCTCAGCAGCGTCGCCGCAGATAGCGTCAGCGGAGCGGGGGCTGATGGTCCTGGTGCTCGGCCCGGCCTTCACCATCACCGTCCGCCCGTGTGTGTGCTAGAGGAGCTACGAGAAGGAGCTGCTGCGTGTTAGTCCCGCGGGAAGAGCGGAGAAAGGAGGGGAGGAGCGGGGCTCGGGGCTCGCAGCATCGCACCGTGCATGGTGCTGCGGTGTCGGAGGGAGTGGATGAGCGGCCGGAGCTGACCCAGAGATGGCTGTTCTCAAACTGGCCGACCAGGTAGACCCGCTAGCTGCTGTTAGCTTAGCCTCGGAACAGGCAGCATTTCATGCTTCATTCCTCTCTGACTTGCTGGTTGATAGAAATGTATTTTTAATATCGCGGCTTCTTTGTGTCGCCTCTCCGGGCGTTGAGTCAAACACAACCGGGATAAAAAAAGAATTTCTCTCCTGCAGATTGTGCACAGAAAATATTCATTAAGCTGCTCAAAACTGGACCTTTTATGAGTTCTGATTTTCGGCTTTGTCTTTATAAATTTCGGCGTTCCGTTGAAATTAGGACAGCCCACTTCTCTGTGACTTCCTGCTCTGTTTCCTTCCGCAAGCATCCCCAGGGCTGCACACCGCAAATGTCCTCAATAATGATACAGATCTGCAGCTGAACGCAGTGTGTGTCCACACTGTAATATTTGGCACAAATATTGTTCCATGTGACGGACCTCCAAATGTAAACCCACACAAAAATCCCTTTCTGATCAAACATATTTGAGAGATTATAGCTGAACAATCTCACTACAAGCTCCTTTAAAGGTCCACTGTGTAACATTTAGGATGATCTATTGTCAGAAATGGAATATGATATTCATAGGTATGTTTTCATCAGTGTATACTCAGCTGAATATAGGAATCGTTGTGTTTTTGTTGCCTTATGAGCTCTTTATATCTACAGAAGGATAGGGTTAGCCTTAGACCTAGATTTTGGTCTGAGAAATAAAGGAATCTTTTTCAGACACAATTTGTCTCCCTTTCTCTCAAAACCGTGAGAAAATCAGATTGTATACCTAGTATCGTGAATTGTATGGAATCATGAGTTGAGGATAATGCTTGTTTAAAACATGATATATACATTTTTATAATGAACGTGTCAGATTGATTCTCTGTGTTGGCTGACTGGCAAAGTGCAGGTACTCCAATTCAGGTGGTTGCAATCCAGCACTGGTCCTTTAAAGGTCCACTGTGTAACATTCAGTTTAGTGCTAGATGCCCTTAAATCTTACAGACTAGTCCTTTTAAAATCAAGTTGAAAGCAAAAAATCTGCAATTAGTGAGACAACTGATAAACTGTTGTCTATTTATCAAGCAAAAATCCTAAACACTCCACTATTAAGATTTGCTGCTTTTCTCTGAGTATATGTTTATTATTTTTTTATTATTATTATTTTATTATTTTGGACTGTTGATTGGACAAAATAAGACAATGAAAGACGTCACCATGGACTCTGGGAAATGGTGCGGACATTTTTTCACAATGTTTGAGTGAACAACGTGTAGCTGCTGTGGAGCTTTAGACTGTATGGTGCAGTCTTCCTCAGCAGACAGAGTTGCCTATTTCCTGTTTCTCATGAAAACTAATAATAATACTAATCTTTAGTACTGTTCCTGACAGCAGTGTATAGTGACCCTGCTACAGGTCCCTAAACCTCAGTTTGGAAGCCACTTTTCTGTTTCTGTCTCACTTCTGTAAACTCACAGACTCGTGCTCAAGTTTCCAGCTGTTTTAAAACGGCGAACAAGTGGCACCGAGAAACAAGACATCTGAAGAGACAGCAGACTGCGCAGCTTGACACGCAGTACGGTAGACACCCCTGATCTGACACAGCTCCGTCAGTCCACTCATATCAGATCTGTCGTTGACTTCAAGGAAGGGAAGAGCTGTTTTTTTTATGTAACCCAGAACTGTGGGGCTTCCTGTTATTTTCAGACAACATGCTGATGATGCTGGATGATAACTGGATGCCTCAGCTCAGCAGACAGCTCGGTGGCGTATAGATTTTTTTTCCCCCTTTGTTTTTGCCGGCTTTCATCATGTGCTGATCAAGAGTGGCTCACGTGGAAATCTGCTAATGTAGGATGTTTTTCAACCTATGATGGTAAATAATGCTCAGCTTCTTAATAGGGACTGTTGCAAGTCCTGTAAGAGAGAGGTTTTGCAGGTACTGATGTTGTCCAAAGAAGGACATTCTGGTGGTCTCAGAATGGCCTTTGTACAGCTTTGTCTTTAACCCCCTCAGATGTCTTTAGAAATGTGGGCAAATTGCTGGTATATGTTTGTTAAAGTCGCCCTCTGGTCCAAAAACAGTATCAACTTGTACAGTGTGATGTAAAAATTTGGAGCCACCAGTGCACATCTACTGAGAATGGACTTTACAGTGAAGTAGGAGACATCTTGTGTCCAGCAGGAAAACTTTAGAAATCAACAACATTTGTATATTCAGAGATTCTGGAAGTTTTAATGAGGAAGAAGGAGGAGAGGACTTTATAAGGATTCTTTTTTTAATGCAAATACATATCAGACGCACATTATTGTTTCAAGTGGATTATTTGCATATATGTCTGAATACATAGGGAGTAGGGAAGTAAAAAAGTATCGATGCACTTCAGTATTGCAATATTTTGTTTTGGGATATTGTATGGATTGTCAGAAACACTACACAGTGTTTACACAGATTTTATGCATATAGATGAGAGCAGCCATACGTCACTTTCTTGTCTTTTTGATTTTGGCTCCTAATAGCTGAAAATCAGTACAATATTCTTATTTTATGCTAAAATTATAGGGACTGTTTTCACCGAAAAGGAGGCGAGGACTAGACACAAGGCCACACCCAGATGGGTGGCTCTCATCTATGGTGGTGTGTTCTTTATACTATGGAAGTGTTCCTAAAAATATCAATATATTGACTTGCTTACAGAATTCACAATATATAGAATCGTAACCCCTGTACTGGGATACGTATCGTACAGTCCGATTCTTACACAGCCCTGTCTGGAGTCTGGTCTTATTTTGTATGCTAGTAATGCATACATGCATGATACTGAAAGGCATTTTCTGGGTAGAGGCATCATCTTTCCTCCAAACTGAATACAGAGGAAGCACAGGAAGTTGTTGACTTTTGACTTTCCGCCTTTGCACTGCTGTGTGCATGTACGCTTATCAGATTTCCTGTGTTTTTTATAATTTCTCCTTGTTTTTAACATAAGTTTCCTCTATTGTTTCCTGTGTGTGTTTCAGGCAGGTGACATTCATTCAGCTTTTAAGGCGCTTTGAGAGGGAGACAGGGAGACTAATAACATGCAGTATACCAGGTTTTGATTTAGCACTTCACCGGCTGCAGAAGTGTGCCGTGGATCCTGAGGGGAAGAGCGGCAGATGAGGCAGTTGGAGGCCTGTCACCTCAGCCATCAGAGGAAATGAAGACATGGCTGTGGAGCACAGGCTTTCTTTTATGGAGGGAGACACAAAACAGGACGTGCTGTATGTGTGTGCGCTTGGGACGGGGACATTTATGTATTGCCGGTTGGCCTGTGTGTGTTTGGAATGAAAACAGAGGTAATCTGATGGAGGAAGTTGTGTAGGATAAGAATAAGGGAAAGATGGAAGGGGGAATCTGTATGTTCTTCCAGTTGTGTCAACACAGAATCAAGAACATTTTCTTGTTGCTAATATAGTTTGTGTGACATCAGTTCGGCCTACTGTGCGGAAATACGAGTGTGAGAGAGTGTGATGCAACAGTGATGTTATGATCTTATGTTTGAGATACTGTTATAGATATCCTGCAGCGGTGTTGCTAGAGCCTGACTGATGTATCAGCAAGGCCACAATAGAGAGCTGAAGTCCTGCATCGCGTCCGGGCTAGCTTTCTGTGCAATGTGTCAGTCATCAGACTTTCTGGTTTCACTTTGGCTCTACATTGTTGGTCGATAATTAACTGTTGCAAGTCCTGTAAGAGAGAGGTTTTGCAGGTACTGCAAAGTACTACTGGGAGGTTTTAACAAGGACACTATTAGCACTGTTTTCTCAGCTATGTGTTAGCCGTTAGCCGACTCCTTTACTACCCGTATTCCTCCCCATCTCTGATTCTGAATCTGAATTGCTGACATTTTTTTTTTTAGTACTCAGTACCTGTGAGTGCTGACCCTTCTGAAAGTTTATTGTAGGTTATACACCAAAAAACAGCTTTCATATGTGCTGTTTGGCCACTTTAAAAACCTTATTTGATGGATCGTTGCCAAACGTTAACGCCAAAACAAATACTGGCTGATATTTTGGTATTAGATTTTTATTTTTCTAAAATATTTATCTGGGTCAAATATCCAGTATTGGTCAGTGTGTAGGCGCTGGTATGTGTTCGAGGGAATGTTCTCATTCAAGCTCACACTTCATAAATCTCCTTGCCTTTGGTGTGCCAGCACCCCAAATCCCCATGGCGATCTCAGACACAGCACTGTGACAAGAAGGGACTGTTGCCAGAGTTTTTGTGCCTGTAGACTTGCAAGAATGTGTGTGTGAGCGCATGTGGAGCACTTAGAAAGAAAGGCGTAGCTAAAGAGGCCATATGCTGCCAAGTGTTGGCTGCTTCTTTAAAGGCACAGCCCCCCTTTCTCTTTCCAGCTGGGAACTAGTTCACTACTCCCTCCCCTAAATGTGTCCTTCCTACCTCCATCTCTTATCACTGTGCTCAAGTAAACATTGATTCAACCTGAACTACTTAATAGCTTTGAACTTGAATAAAATAGTTCTGGCACCAGAAGGTGAGGAACAATCGCTTCCTCGGCCAATAGCAGCACCCTCTCCGCCCATTCATTTTCTGTCACCCATGTAATTCCTCTTCGCTTTTTGCTTTGTTAGGTGCTATGAAGTTATTGCTTGCTGCGATAAAAGGTGGAAGTTTCACAGGAGAAAAAGTGACAGATGTTTCTGAACTACCCGCCCTGCTCCCTCCTGTTCAACCAGTTGAGTCAGACCTCCAAGGGCCACATTCTTGGCTGTAGTTTAGTAGTTTATTTTTTCTTAAGTCCAGGTGTTGAACTGAAGTACTTTTTGGGTAGCAAATGGATATGTAAAACTGAGACCCTGTCAAGAACCTGATGCTAGCTTCCAATATCTGGTGACATTCAGAGGTTGTTTACTTATTCTGTGGTAGGATGGTTCCTGCTAAGTCATTTGTTTCACTATTCTGGACTGACTGACTTTTATTTAAAGTCCAAACTTATGGGCAATTATGCTTATTTTCTTTCTTTCAGAGGGTTGAAAAGATTGATAGCACTCTCACGTCTGTGTGCTAAAGGTCCAGTGTGTAACATTTAGGAGGATCTATTGTCAGAAATAGAATATAATATTAATAGCTATGTTTTCATTAGTGTAAATAAGAATCATTGTGTTTTTGTTACTTTAGAATGAGTCGTTTTTATCTACAGAGGGATAGGGTTAGCCTAGCTTAGCATAAATACTGTAACCTTAGCTTATTTTTTCAGTACTGTTTGTGTATCAACAACCAAAAATACAAGACAGACGTGTTGGTAAGCATATATTTGAAGACTGAAGCTAGCCATTTACCCCTGCTTCCTGTCTTAATGCTAAGCTAACATAATCACCTACTGGCTCTTGGCCATGGTCAGCAAGCAGGCATGAGTGTGGTATCAATCTTCTCGTCTAACTCTCAGAAATATCACCAGAAATAATGTGTGTTTTCCAAAAACTATTAAATTAAAAAAGGTTCTTGTAGAGAGATTTTGTATTGAAAGGATGGTTTGACATTTTTGACTGGAAACAAGGAAACAGAGAGCCTCTTTCTAAAGGTAATAAAATCTACATACGCATCTAAAGCTCACTAATCAATATGCTATATCATGTTTAATTTGTCCAAAAAATGTTTAGATACACAAAGTTGTACATGGGGGTTATACTATTTCTTGTCCTGAAGCAATAACTTTGTAGAGTCAGTGGTGACAAAAAAAATCATCATACCTTTTTACTTTTTATTTTTAATTTTTGTTACAGTATATGGGCAAAGTTCTTTAACATTAAACAACAATTCATCATTCTCATTTTGGTATCGCTAGTGAAACACAGGTACCAGTATCTAATACTTGCCCACCTCAAATGCTTATTAAGAGTCAGATGATGTGGCGTTTAAAATTAAATTCAAGAGAAGCAAAAAGCCAGATGAGGATGTGTGCTCTGCTGTTAATGCAGAAGTGAAACGCTCCTCTGTGGTTCCTCTCTCTTGTTTCTGAGAAGGAGAGACTGTGCAACAGGAAGTGAGGCAGGAGGTGGCAGAAGCACACAGGAAGTGAAGTGAGGCCTGCCTCTGTTCAATCTGATTCATCAGTAAGGCATCTAACCTGTAGTCTACATTCCTGCCTCTGCACAGGCTTCGACATTGACTTTAATAATCAAGGACTGTACCAGTGATTTTTACATCTCGTCTCCCATTTATAACCACCTATGGGTGTACTTATTCACTTCACTTTTAATCAGGCTTTGCAATAATTTAACCTTATATTATCTTACTATCAGAATCATATTGTGATGATGTAAATGTATTATACCAACTTGAACAGAGACATTGGAAGTTGTAATAAGGCAAATTTTTGGTTGCCTTGATAGTTTCACTGCTGGTAGTGTAGAGGAACAGCCCACTCCACTATTGGGCGATATATCCACCATATAGCTGCGTTACTAAAATCAAAGAGAAACAGGTGCAAATAAGCGGCAGGCATGTACCGATCACTAGAAATAAAGCATTTGACATAACAAGTGATCCATCCCATCCATTGTACACACAATTGAAATTGCTTCACTCAGGATGGCACTTTAGTTACCAAAAATTACTCCAAGAAATACTTTCAAATGCATGGTCACTTAAAGTAACCTACCTCAACCCCTCGCTGAATTTATTTGCCTCGTGTTTAAGGAATTCAGAACTTTGTACTTTTCTAATAGGCTGTTCTATGATTGAACACCTACTCTCCCAAATTCTGTTTTTTTGTTATTTGTAATTTTGTATTGTGTATTTATGGGTCAGATTAGAAAAATGTTTCTACCTTGTGGACAATTTCGTGAACAATAAAGTTTCTAACCTTACCTTAGTGGGGTAATCAGTCCCTCTAGGAAGTTTGCGATTGCAACGATGAACACAAATTTAACCAATCCCTGTGAACTCTGCAAGACCTTGCAATTATATTCATTCAATCACCACAACCTTTGCACAAAATGTTGACTTGTACGTCACCAAACTCACTTCCTTGTTTCTAGTTGTGACCATGCAGGCATGTGCGATGCAAAGGTTTCACATTTACCCTCCAAACAGTGCGATTTAGTTGTCACTGGAACAATTTGCCTTTTTTTTAATGAATGTTACAAAAAAGAAATAATAAGCAATTTTTGTTTTCTCCTGCAAATCCATGACAAAACACTGACTAAAAACATACATCACAAATTTTGAGAAAAGCTGACGTTATGAGGCATGACTGGATAATGTCGCTGTTAAGTGTAAATTGATAAAAAATCTTAACTGCATTATCTTGTAACAACAGTGCAACTTTTTCAAAGATGAATGCAGAATTGATATTCACTGTGACGCACTATGCGACTCAAGCTAATTTCAACAGTCTAGGAATTGCTTTTCATGCAATATAGAAATGAATGGCTGCAGCAGAGCAGTGCTGGTTGATACAATATGGCAAATGTATGCAAAGTCACATAAAAAAGCAATGTTAAAAACGATTGAGGATTGATCCAGTGTTATGCATAACATAAGACTGAACTTTTCTGAACTCTTCTGTGCGAAATTTGACAATTTTTTTTGCTGAATCACTTGATTTGGATAACTAAATCTGTATGTGTAGTAATGTAAGAGCTGCAGATTTGGCTGATAATTCTCTGTAGGTTCATAACTACGAGCGAATCGTTTTCACATTGTTATCGACTGTAGCTGCTCCAAAGATTGTCAGCTGTAATATATAGCATCCGTGTGTAGTTAAGGACTTACAACTTGCATGAACACTTGTGTGGTCCT
This sequence comes from Morone chrysops, assembly GCA_019097615.1. Taxonomy (NCBI): domain Eukaryota; kingdom Metazoa; phylum Chordata; class Actinopteri; family Moronidae; genus Morone; species Morone chrysops. The sequence continues at coordinate 2,426,826 of JAGRRF010012888.1, forward strand.
TTAAGTCACTGGCATGTTGTTGGCCTCAATTTGACTGCAGACATTTTTCTCTTTACCAAGGCCATCTTCTGTTCCTCTAAAAGCTATACTGCTAGAGTGCTGATAGACGTTGTTAGCTGCTCTGTGTGTGTATGTGTGTCTAGGGCCTCTATTTACCTCCTATCTGTGATCTGGGACAGAAAATAAGGGTTTCAGAGACATGACCTCCACACAGTGCCCTTCATTAAGGTTTTTTCTCTGCACACATTTTATTTTATGATCTCAATCTCCAAAGAATTCTCTACAACAAGAGAATTCTCTGTTTGGAGGTAAATATTTCAGTCCCGTCTGCATATAAGAAGTGAGTTTTAGGAAGTAAGTGCTGCTGGTAATAGAGACCATTTTTGTATGGTGTATAGTAGCTACAGCCTTGTAGTAGCCCTCTCTGCTCCAGCTTTTGTAAACACAGCAGCTTAAAGTCAAGCAGCTGCCCCTCCATATACACACACACACTCACACACACACACACACAGCCACGTACCGTGGGAAGGATCATGCTCGGCCTCCCTGTGTGTAACGGCCAGGAAATATTATCCCCAGCATGTGGCTTCGTCACGTCGCCTCACTTTGATAAATCCACTGACTGTTTCGATGGATCGCGTGCGCTTGCATGTCTTACATGTTGCCTCTGGTCATGTGTCGAATGTCTTTCCACTCTGACTATGCTTTTGTCCTCTTTCTTCTCCTCCTCCTCCCCAGCCTCCTCTCATCCAGGCGATCTTCAGCGGAGACCCTGAGGAGATCCGTATGCTCATATACAAGTCTGAAGACATCAATGCTCTGGTGAGGATGCACACATTTTCTACATCAAGACAGGTGTCAGATTTGTCTTTAGTTCTGGGATCATGCCCATGATAAGAGGTGTCTTAGGGTGGCCCACAGTCCCTACAAGGAGCTTTCATTTTGTATTGATCTTTTCATTAATGTTAATGGGAATCTGACTGAATCTGCCCTGGTGGCAGGCATTAAGAATGAGTATATAAAAACAGCCAATCAAGGTCATATAGAGGAACCAGCATTAAATTGAGACTGTTTCATAACCAGTTAAAAACTCTTTGTAGTATGTTTAAAGCTGCAGTAGATAACATTTATAAAAATAACTTTTTATCATATTTGGTGAAACATTCCCTATATCCTGACAGTAGTACATGAGACAGATCATCTGTGAAAAAATCAGCTTCCTCTGACTCCTCCTAGTGCTCCTAATGGTATTTGCAAGAATCCACCGGGCCTGAAGGAAAACAACCAATCAGAGCCAAGAAAAATGTAAAGACACATGAGAAAGATAATTGATTGTTGAGTCTCATTCCCAGGGTCAGTATTTGACGCCCTGGGCATGAGACTCAACAATCAACTATCTTTCTTGGCTCTGAATGGTTGTTTTCTGATTCACTTTATGAGTTCATTCTCGTAACAAATCCTAATATTCATACCCAGGATTTAGATATTCTCTAAAAGCATAATTAGTGACTCATTGTGTATATTGATTTAAACCCAGATCTACATGCTGACTTGTTTCTCACTGCATCTCTGCTTAGACTCAGCTTTTAGGAAAATAAAAACCCTGCTCTTTCTTCAGCCCCCACTTCCTGTAGTAGCAAGCACCCAAGGGTGAGGGGAGCAGGGCCGCAGGTCAAAAGTCAATAAAACCAAAGTTCAGAGTGTGTTTATTCCCATCAGGTCATATACATAACACATGTCTGTAGCAGGGCAGCACAGGATGTGGGCCTGCCTGCTCTACCGTTCTCCTCTCTGCTGTATTTAGTCTCCTGTGTCTGCTGCTGGCTGTCTGTTACAGGACTCCCTCGTCACTGTCATTGTCCACTTGTGTGTCTGTGTGTGTCTGTGTGTGTCTGTGTGTGTCTGTGTGTGTCTGTGTGTGTGTGTCTGTGTCTGTGTGTCTGTGTGTCTGTGTGTGTCTGTGTGTGTCTGTGTGTGTCTGTGTGTCTGTGTGTGTGTGTGTGTGTGTGTGTGTGTGTGTGTGTGAGAGCTGACTGAGAGGAACAATGGATGTGTTGACACTGATGGCCCTGTCACTGATGCTCAGCTCATCTGTGAACTGATATCACAGCCTCCTCTGTTCGGCCTCAGCATGTACTCATGGATTACTAATATGTGATCTGTCTTTTGTTGGAAAAAATCCAGCTCTATTTGGGGAAGAATTAGGTAAAAATGTGTTTGTATCATTTTGTCATACCTTGCCAAAGTTATAAGCAAGTACCAACTGACTGACTTCCTCCCTCAGGATGCAGAGAAACGCACCCCGCTGCATGCAGCGGCATTCCTGGGTGATGCCGAGATCACCGAGCTACTCATCCTCTCTGGTAAAATATATTCCTTTGTTCCTCTTGTCTTTGTCTTTTTGAGTTTTCAGCTTTTTTTCAGCTGTTCTTGGTTCTAAAGACCTTGTTGTAAGAATGCTTACAATATGCTACTTTGTCATGATATACGCAACCTTGGTAAACCAATCATCGGGACCCACACTCGGGGTCGCTAAAGCTTCCTGGCAGGGTCACGAGGCCTTCTTGATTCTAAGGGAGCATTTAAAAAGATATGCAGTAGGCGTATATCTTAGCATCATGTTTAGATTAGAATAATAGATTATTATTTAAGATTTAAACTTTGAAGACCTGAACACGAGCTACATTCACAGAGCCTTGTAATGCATTAGATACATACGCAGTAAAGACAACCAAGGAGCTAATAGAACAATGGCCAAACGTCAGGCCAAAAACAAAAAGTAATCAACTGGGGATGTTTCATGGTGATATCTTTTAGGTGAAATTACTCTACTCACGTAGTGTCTGCCCTTTTAAAATATTTTTTTAATTGTCTGAAATGTCATTTTATTAAACTTGTACTGCAGATGGAAATTAGACTGTATGGCTAAATCTGGCATGTCTACATAGCGGATTTAAGTCCTTATCTTAATTAATGTGCATTTTTCTTTTTTTAAATAAACTTCAAACTTGCAGGCCTGTGTATTCTACCCACTGTTACTTTGATGCATGTTAGCTATGAGTGACATTCCAGTTTGGACTGTAAACCTCATGCCCATCCCTCCTCGTTCTACCCTGTGCTACTTCTTCTCTGCAGGGGCCCGGGTCAACGCCAAAGATAATATGTGGCTCACCCCTCTCCATCGTGCTGTGGCATCTAGGAGTG
>JAGRRF010012888.1:2439357-2449488 GCA_019097615.1 Morone chrysops
TATTACCACCTCGGTAGATATTGCTCCACACGAAAAAGTTGCCCGGCGAAAAAAAGGCACATTAGTAGCGGTAGAAAGGGGGAGGAGGGTGCCACAAGTGAGTTTTTTTTGTGAAATACACGTCCAGAGCTGTAGGGGGAGCTCATTGAGAAAACATGCGATGACAAAAATGAAAACCAGCGAAGAAATGGCTAGAGTTGCCAAGTTCCCCTTTAAAGTATCTCATGTAGTTGTTTTGACCCTTAAAGCAGTAATTAAAAGAAAGGTCTGTTCTCTCTGTGCAGTAATGTGGAATGTGTCAAGTTGCTCCTGAGCAGCGGTGGAGACCACAACAGGAGGGATAAATGCGGCAGGTAAGAGAATACATCGCTGTTGTTCGTTGTACTGAATTAATAAGCCGATTAACATTTTAGTAGATCCACAAAACAGCAAACTGACAATAATTTTGATGATTGGAGAATGGCTTAGCAACTTTTTAGTTTAGGTCTCACGATTTGTTTTCTTAGAATGAGCTGTTTTTATCTACAGAGGGAGTGGATCCATTTTCCATGGAGTCCGCCATGTTGAACCGCCATGTTGAACCGCCAAAACAGACAAACCAAACACGGGCTGTAAATGGTGTCATTTATGTCTGTTGTGAGTTCTGCAGCCACTGTAGTTTCTCCTACACACTGGGAAGGCTGAAGCATTGTTACTGTATTAAAGCAACCCAGAGCAGCATGTGCGATTAAGTTTTGTGTTGGTTGCCTTGCAGTCCTTGCTTGTGTGTATGACTGGGTGTAGGTAGGGGTGTCTGTGTGCTTGTGAGCCAATTCTCCTTAATTGTTTGAGTTATCTATTTACTGTGTCATTCTTAATAATCAGTCCAACTAAACACACTGGTACAAAGCACAGCCCACCTTGGTTTGTACAGTTGTACATGTTGGTACAGGTCTCCCATGAGCCTTGATTGGTATTGGTGTTGACATTGATGTTAATAATGAATTGAGAGTTGGCCAGCTGTGACCAATCCACTTTTAGTACAATTTCTAAGTCACCACAATTGTCTTAACCTTTCAGAGCGATAGAATTAGCATTTGCTCAAGGACACACTGTCCACATATTTTTGGCTTGGCCCTTTAGTTCCAGTTAATGCCACAGCAACAGTGAGCTTTCAGCCCTTTGGCAACAGTTTGGAGAAGGTCCTTTTCTATTTCAACACGACAGTTCCCATATATAAAGAAATGGTTGTCTGAATGTGCGTTGGAAGACTTGACTGGCCTGCACGGAGCCCAGACCTCAATGCCCATCCCACACCTATTGCCTGACTTCCTCTTCCAGCACTAGTGCTCTGTCTCACTGAGTGAGAGTGGAGGCTGTTACACCAGCAAGTTAATGCCTGTGGTTTCAGAATGACATGTTCAGACATCACACAGGGGTGTAAGGTTCAGGTGTTCATGTAGTGTATGTCCTGAGTTTAGGTACTGGAACTGTTAATGGGAGAATGAAGTGGGATCAGATCATCATGGAGTTGGTACGTCTGAATATTTGTGTGATCCTGACTGTCTCTCTACCTGTCATTACCCAGGACTCCCCTCCACTACGCGGCTGCCAGCCGTCACTATCAGTGTCTGGAGACTCTGGTCGCTTGTGGAACTGCTATCAACGCCACTGACCAGTGGGGGCGTTCTGCCCTGCACTATGCTGCTGCCTCGGACCTGGATAGGAGGTGAATTTGAGGCCTTAAAATGTCTTAAAAATAATTTTGACAGTTCACCAATAGATTGGATTAATGAAGTTAAGGTTACTTGTAATCCCGATTTTCCTTTATATCATTAATACTCTTTTGCCAGTGTGGATGTAAATTAGGTCTTAAAAAGGTTTTAAATTTAACCTGCCGCAACCTGAGGGAGACACATTATACAATCACGTCCACAGCATCTCTATTCCTCACCTGCTGTCTCAAAGTTCCTTTACATCCTCTGAATCTGGCGAGAGTAGGTAGGAAATGTGTTCTGATGAAGCTGCTCCTCTTCACACCGCTTCTCTGGTGACACACTGCAAATCTGGGTAGCTGTCTACTGTTACTACATATAGAAACCTGATGATCCACACCTCTGTGTTTCCATGGTAACCAGAGGTGATACTGAGGTGATAGTCATGCATGGCCTCCAGGATTGGCAGGCCCACAGTTTACGGCACGGCGTGTAGCCAGGCATCCAGTAGTTATCCACTTACTTTTGGCATTAGTGGGTAGCGCCACATAAAGGAGGCTGTTGTTTGAGTTTGTTAATGCTTTATCCTCTTTTATCCTCTTTTATCTCACCTGTCCCTCCTCCCCCTTCCCCCCTCCTGTTGTCTCCCCCCCTCCTGTTGTCTCCCCATCTGCAGGCGTCGTGTTGCTCTGGAGCCAGAGAGCGAAGGAGTTCAGGCGGAGAGGGAGAAAGAGGCAGCGCTGTAAGTCCACACTGAAACGAACCTGAAGAGACAAAGAAATATAATGTGGCATTTTGACCAAAGCTGTGTTTCATTGACATACTACATACTACATCATTTATTAGTTGCCAACTATTAACTCCCACACATACCGTCCTGCTGCCCCAAATACTTAGTGGAGCGCCATTGTGGATTAATCTGCAGCTGAAAATAGTCCCAAACAAATGCACTATTTGCTCCTTTTTTGAGTGACATTTGCTAAAAACTTAGCCAAAATGACTATGCCTTTTTAAATATATGAAATTGTACATTGAAGAGCCCTTTTTTATACGTTGATGTCTTCATGAACCAGCGGGCTTGAGTGCCAAAGACTAACACTTTGTTGGTTTTGGTCTTTCCATGGGATTTGTTGGCAATTAGAAAATAGGATTGTTTCTGGCTGCATAAACAGACACTGAATCTCTCACAAACATGAAAAGACACACACGCAAAGACCCACAAACTGTCTAATGTTTGTATAACCTTTACAGACATCTGCGGAAAGCATTCAGTCGATCCTCACACACTCTCTGCCCGATACGTTACACACAACTCAGTCAGAGCCACAGAATGATATTAAAGCGTTATGTTTATCACAGCGACACCTTGAAATCATAATGGTGCCTCCGGCCGCCCCGTTAGCTGAAATGTTGTGTTTGTGTTCCAGATGTCTAGAGTTCCTGCTTCAGAGTGGAGCGACGGCCTCTCTGAAAGACAAACAGGGCTACAGTCCCGTCCACTACGCTGCTGCCTACGGACACAGGCACTGTCTGGAACTGGTCAGTACACGCACACAGAGGAAATAGTTGAGTTGTTGGAGAGTGACTCCAGGTGTTTTCTGTTGGCTGATCGGATTTTGACTGCACACCACATTCCAGGTTTCTGGTGTCTCCTGTTCCAGTGTTGATCCTGATTTGTGTCAAAGAGTAAATCCATCAAACCTTTGATTGTGATACAGTACATGAGCGGACTGTCAGTTGGGTTTGGAAGAAAATGGGTTGATGTGTGTGTTGTTGTGACTTGCAGCTGCTGGACAGAGACGACAGTCGCCAAGACGACCCAGAGTCTCCCAATGCCAGGAGCCCGCTGCACCTCGCCGTGAGTCTCCCGCACGCATGCACACACACGTGCACACACACGCACACTTTCTCTCTCTCTCACACACACACACACACACACACTACTGATACAATACCTGAGTTTTGGTACCGATACCAAAATAATAATCTTTTCAAAATCAGATTTTTCTACAAAACCGCTAAATGTTGTACAGTTGTACCAGAACCTGGTCAGCATCAAATAAAACTGGCAGCTTTGTCTTACGGCACTGTCGTAGCTATGATGTGCAGTGGGGGATTATCACTTACATTGTGGGTCCCCTAACAAAAAATAATAATGATAATGATCTGAGCAATTATTTTGATGAATACAGTGTTATTTATTATATAAAACCGATTAAACTCTAACAATAAGATCCAACTCGTAATAAACAGAAATTATACTTTGTGATTCCTTTGTGTTCAAATATTTGCGTTTTATTATTCTTTCTGTAGATAGAGGAATGGTAAAAAGACGAGTTATACACAAATTAAACGGAAATCCGTTCTTACATTAACACCAGACTTAAAGGATATCAGAACAATTATGATGAGTTCTGTTAGTCTTTCAGGTCTATGACGTAGTTGAAAAAGTACCGTAAAGAGTCTCTGTCTCTGTCTCTGTCAGGCGTACCACGGCCACGCTCAGGCCCTGGAGGTGCTGCTGCAGGGGGAGACAGAGGTGGACCAGGGGGACGAGGCGGGGAGGACCGCCCTTGCCCTGGCCGCACTCCGGGGGCACACTGACTGTGTTCACACCCTGCTCGGCCAGGGGGCGTCACCGCGCGCCACCGACTCCCAGCACGGACGCACCCCTGTCCACCAGGCAGGTGGGTTCAGCTTCAGTCTCACATTGTGTTTTTCTGCCCTGTCTGGCACATGTCTAGCTGCATATGGCCACAAGTATATGGACACCTGAATGAACTTTATATGCTTTAAACCACTTTCCATTAAGTGGAAACTTAATGCAATAACATAGAATGATATTTGAAACAATATGCATCCAGATTTGTGTCAGCAGTTTGGGGAACGCTTTGTCCTGTAGCTGATAATCCCCCCCCGCTGTGTTGGCCCTCGCTAATGCGCCAGTGGCTGAATGGGAGCAAATCCCTGCAGCCAAGTTCAACATCTGGTGGAAAGCCTGAAACCAGAAGAGTGGAGACTGAAGGAGAATATTTACATCATTTAAAAGTTTGTACCCAAACAAAAATGCATTAAACTCAGCAAGCACAGTGAGATCTGCAGGGTTCAAACTTACACCAGCCCCTCAAGACTGAAGCCAAAGCACGGCACCTAACTGATATATGTGTGCAATAAAAGTCCAAGAGGTCTGCATGTTGATAGTAACCGTGTAATGCTGTTGTTCAAAAGTGCTGCACGGAATGCACACATTATTGTCCATAAAGCCTAATATAAATATTGATGTACCTTACCTCCACTGTGGACTTATTTTATGATATTTATGTGACATTAGACAGGAGACTGACTTTAATATTTTACTTGTTACCTTGTTACTCGGTATTAGGTGGAAATGTTCCTGTGTTCTACTAGTGTACATAGAAAGTAGAGTCATATTACTCATTTGACACAAGCTTTGACACAACATACTGAAAATAAAACAGGCTGCAGTTTGTCCGTCCCTCACTAGATTTTAGACTAACATGCTGTATGTATTTAAAACACACACATCAGAGTCAGTGTCAGCAGTAGTTTGTACACATTTATAAAGTTTCATTAATCAGTTAAGTGGGAGGATGGATCTCTGTCAGTGTGCCAGCCTATTGGGCAAAAACAAGGAAGTGATGCATCATAATCAGTAAAGAGGAGAAAGAAAGCAGGAAGAGGAAACAAAAGGTGAGTGAGAGGAGATAAGAATGGGTGTAAATTCAAGAAAGCTTGTGTTTAACTTTTCATTGAGACCATACCGGTGCCATGAGCCCTTCACAAGATGGAATAAGCACAGGACCTGAAGTATCCAAAGAGCACCTGTATGTGATCACAGTTAAAAGCCGGCAGTGCCTGAGGTTCAGATCAGAATCATCAACTCTTAAACCTGCAACAGGTTCAATTGAGGACTAGTTCCATATTTCTGTAACCTACTGCTCTTAGTTCACATATAGCTCCCTGCTCCTGTTGGTGTGTGAACTGTCTCTGTTCAGCACACTGCTCACTCTTTTATCATGGTGGTTCTTACTTCCTGCTGTGGTGACACTGTAATTGTCACAGTCTAACTCAATGAACTGCTGTGTCATCATACTGACCATTAATAACACTTCTGACGCTCTCTTTCTTCCTCTCTTACTGTCACGCACTCTCTGGCTCCCTCCAGTGATGAACGGTCATACGACGTGCGTGCGCCTCCTGCTGGACGAATCGGACAGTGCAGACCTTGTGGACGCTGCTGACTCTCAGGGACAGTAAGTGATCCTCTTTTGTTTTCTGTCCAGTCTTCTCAATGTGTCCTATTGTCTCCTCCTCTTTGTGGTGTGTGATCGATAAAAAAAACTTTGATTAATATCGTTAAATAAGGCTGTGAACGGTAATGAAAGCTGCATGTTCAGACACTGTTTTCCTCAAAAATGTTTTTAATACATTGTTAAACAATTATATCTGATTATAATCTGTTAAATGATACAGTGCACACTTTCTTGAATGTTTATTATAATAAACGGAGGAGAAACCATGAGTTCTTTCTCCAGACACATAATATATAGATATATAGATATTATTTGTCTTTGGCAACATATAAAATAATATTTCTGAATGAAACAGTGAATTGTGCCACATAATGTGCTTTCAAATAAAAGTTCATTATTTTAAGTTTTCATGAGCATGTCCTGATAATCTTGATGAGAATCACCCTTTCTTTCTCTCACATGTCCTCTGCCTCGTCTGCAGGACTCCTCTGATGCTGGCGGTGGCGGGGGGTCACGTGGACGCTGTCTCGCTGCTGCTGGAGAGGGAAGCCAATGTCAATGTGGCCAATAACCATGGCCTCACTGCGCTGCACCTCGGGGTGAGCATCTAGCTGTGTGAAAAGCCTCTCAGGTCTCACTGTCTATAGATTTTTCCTCTTCCTTGCCTTTATCATATGATGGAGTATTAGGGCCAGACTGAGAGAAAAAAAGATTAAATTTTTTTTGGTAATTACAAGAATAAAGTCGTAATATTACGAGAATAAAGTCATAATATTGCAAGAATAAAGTAGTAATTTTACGAGAACTGGCTCAGCCAGTAAGACTGTTTAAGGACGAAATGATCAATACGTTAGCTTACCTGTTGACTGTACGGTACGACTGAGACAAACAGAGGCTGCTGGGCTCAGGCTGAGGCTGCTGTTTGGTTGAGCTGCTCACGTCAAAGCATCACAGCTTTTTTTTTGTCATTGAAACAACTTTTTTTCTTGTATTATTATAAAATTTTTCTTGTATTACTATAACATTATTCTCGTAACATTACGACTTTATTCTCATAACATTACGACTTTTTTCTCGTAATTTCACAAAAAAAAAACAAAAACAATTTCTCTTAGTCTGGCCCTAATACTCCGTCGTATTATGGAGACTGGAGACCACAACAGTTATAGACTTTATATCTTTGATTAAAAGATATTGTAAAATAAGTCATTAAATGATACCTCAGTAAACTCAATAAGCACTACATGATTAATTTTACCTATGTGTATCTTGCTAGAGGCCAGTTCATGAACCATAAGTGTTTTGCTTTAAGAAGTGTTTGATAAACTCCACATTCATTCAGCTTGACTGATCTAAATGTCTTTATTCTCTCTCCCCAGCTGCTGTGTGGTCAGGAGGAGTGTATCCAGTGTCTTCTGGAGCAGGAAGCCTCGATCTTGCTCGGCGACTCGCGAGGTCGCACCTCGATCCACCTGGCCGCCGCCCGAGGCCACGCCTCCTGGCTGAGCGAGCTGCTGGGCATCGCCTGCTCCGAGCCGCCGTCGCTGCCCCCGCTGAGAGACCACAGCGGGTACACACCGCTGCACTGGGCCTGCTACTATGGTCAGACTCACAGTTCTTATTAATGTTATTCTGGAACAGTTCATAAATTTGCTAATCAAATCAAAAGTAAAATCAACGTAGACCTGACTCCAGTGAGAAACCTTTCGATGCTCTTTTCCAATAGTGTGTGTGTGTTTGTGTCTGCAGGTCATGAGGGGTGTGTGGAGGTTCTGCTGGAGCAGAAGGGTTGTCGTTGTATTGATGGGAACCCATTCACCCCTCTGCACTGTGCTGTGTAAGTCTCACACACAATCATCATTATTAATGATCAATGAATCAACTGTCTTATTGATTTTCACCTTTTTGAATTCGTAGAATTTGTCTTTATACTGGTTGATACTTGATACTGGTTGCTAATGATGATGATCAATGAATTCATATTCCATTAAACTGATTCATCATTTAGTCTATAAAATGTAAAACAGATAGTGAACAGTCCCGTCACTGTCAACCAAAAGTCCAAAGATGACTGTTTTTAAATGTTCATGTAGTCCAGTGATAAAAAACAGGAAAATTAGGGAGCAAATACAAAAACATTTAATATTTTTGCTTGAGAAATTATCCATTGTCAAAGTTGTAAATTATTCCCTGTTTATGGACGATTGTTTCAGCACATTAGCACTGTGTAAGAAAATATTGATAGAAATATGAAATGCTTTATATTGTGGTATATTGTTTTGCGATAGTGTATCAATTCTCAAAAAATCTATAGATTTGTGTTTAAACTGCTAGACAAGAGTGTTGAGGGCTATGATAATGGAAAATTATTATTATTTTTTAATTGAAATATATGACAGTACCACAATATATTGATTGGTAACTCCTGTATCGGGGTGCCGCCTTCAGTACTGTGTTCTGGCTCCTGATATGAGTCAGTGACATCCTGTCGGTGTTTAAACCAACAGAGTGAACAATCACGAGCCCTGTGCATCGATGCTGCTGGAGGCCATGGGGGCAGAGATTGCTGGCTGCAAGGACGCTAAGGGCAGGTAAGACGTGTGTGTGTGTGTGTGTGTGTGTGTGTGTGTGTGTGTGTGTGTATGATGTCTGTTAGATGAATGCTGTTAATCAATCTTTTCTCTTTTCATTCCTTCCTCTCTGCTGCAGGACTCCTCTTCACGCCGCAGCGTTCTCGGGTCATGTCGACTGCATCCAGCTGTTGCTGTCCTACGATGCACCTATCGATGCTGCAGACCAATCAGGTCGCACTGCACTGATGATGGCGGCTGAGAAGGGCAGAGTCGGAGCCCTCGGTACAGAGATGTTTTGTTTATCTCTTTATGTTGTTTCACTGACCCAGTCTCACGTGCGTGATTTAAAATAATACATATGTTTGTGTGTGTGTGTGTGTGTGTGTGTGTGGGTGGCTGTGCTCCTGTCGTACTCCAGAGGTGCTGTTGACCAGTGCCAATGCCAACCTCAGTCTGACAGACAAAGATGGCAACACCGCCCTGCATCTAGCTTGCAATAATGTAAGTGTCCACATGGGGGCTCCATCCTCCATCGTATGTATTGTTGGTCTTCATCCCAGTGGCTGCCGCAGGAACTAAGAATGACATCAGCACAAAACAATTCAGTCACACAAATGCAGTCATCTCACACACACACTCACACTCACACTCACACTCAGTACAAACAGCTGAAGTATTTCAGGTGGCCAACCTGTTCTGTGAGCTGCTATCAGCACTGTTCACCTGGAGCTCACCTCAGCATGTTAAATGTCTGAGCAGCGTAGATAGTGTGGCCCCGTAGATCAAAAGGTGTGCTGATGCCCTCTGGATGGCACGTGATGTCATTGTAGATAGGGTTGTGGACTGTATAATGTTTTTCTGTTTTAATTCAGTTTAAGCTTTTTAGCAGTGGCCTATTTACTCACCAGCAGTCACAGAGCAACTATATTCTTTTGGAGTCATGTTTGTGTCTACCTGATAAATGGAAGTCCAGTATTCACTCTACTTTTAGCACTGTTTTTGGTCTCTATCTTGGGTAAGTATCTGGCTCTTTAGCTACTAAATGCTCCACTGTGTTACCAGCTAGTGTCTGAGTCACTGTGAGGCGAAGGGAGCAGCACATTCAGCTAATACTTCTCTGTAGGTTTATCACTACGAGCGAACCCCTTTTAACATTGTCATTTGATACATTATTAGAAAATGAATGATTGTAACTGCTTTAAGTCTGATAGTTCAGGACGCAGCGCTGACACTGGGATCAGGCCTTTGCGTCTGTTTGAATAGAGCTCGCTATAAGCCGACATGTCCTCCTTACAGGGGAAGGAAGACTGTGTGTTGCTGATCCTGGAGAAGCTGTCTGACACCGCGCTCATAAATGCCACAAATGCAGCGCTGCAAACGTGAGTATCCAACACCTCGGTTGCTATTTGGATTGCCAAGACAACATTTTTAACAGTGGGGAGGTGTGTGAGTCAAAGGCAGCAGGGGCGATACGGTAGAATGAATCTTTGTCTGTCTGTCTGTCTCCACCTGTCTCTCTGTCAGTCCTCTCCACCTGGCGGCTCGGAGCGGTCTGAAGCAGGCAGTCCAGGAGCTGCTGTCCCGAGGAGC
>JAGRRF010012888.1:2459020-2473393 GCA_019097615.1 Morone chrysops
TGAGATAACTTCTGTTGTGAATTGGCGCTATATAAATAAAATTGAATTGAATTGAATTAAACTGAGTGACATATTTTATGGATATTTCATATCATATTCAATGTATAACAATAACAGTAGAGGAACACTAATAAACTGTACAAGGAAGCCAAGTAGTTTGTGTAAAACTAGAGATTTGGATATATTTAGATCTGTATCATACATTTTGAATTTTTTTTTAACAATCCTACACAAAGGTTTGTTTTTTGACAGATTCAGTGTTTTCTCCTCATTAATCTATTAGCTCTTTGGTTGTTTTAACTGCATAGCCAGAATATTTCCATATCTAACTCTGTTAGATGGTGAGATAACCAGAGCTGATGATTGTTGGAACGATGTAATGAAGACTACGGGCACACTATAATAATAAAGACGGACTGTATTTAGTTTCTGTCGAGTTTGAATGAAGTGTGATTAAGATTAAGACTTACCTTGACCCCCCAGAATTCCAGTGGATTTGACAACCATTTCCAGTCTCTTGTCCCAGGTAAATGTCCTGATATAATCTGCAGTAAAGAGCAGTAGTAGTTACTGATTAGGACAGGACAGGAAATGCATCATTACATCATCTTCATCAGACGTCCTCTCACCTATAATCCCGACCACCAGCTGATCGGTGGCATCGTCCCGCCCTACCAGCAGGGAGTAGTCGATGATGAGGTGGCTGGAGAGGAAGTAGGCGTCACTGTGTATGGCGGCTCGCAGGATGGCCTTGCAGTGGGAGCGGATGTACAGTGGGTTGTCGTGGATCAACTTCAGGAGGTTCTCGTCCAGCAGAACCACCTCGCAGCTTTCCTTCCCCGAGTCCGTCTTCACGTTGCGGTTTCTCAGGGAGCCTTTGAGGTCAAACACCTACAGAGGAGACGGCACAGCTGAGGACACTGCAGAGAATCTGAAAGTCTTCTGTTCCATAAATACCGCAAAAATCAGTCTTACCTGAGCCATCTTGCGTCCGTAGAAGAGATTTTCCATCACAAGCAGGTCCAGCTTCTTCTCCGTGTTGTTCTGGGAGTTCTTGTAACCGATCCTGTAAACGCCCAGGATCTTTGCCAGCGCAGTCGGCCGCTGTGGTACAAAATTGGTTGTTATTTACTTTAACTCAAACAGTAAACACTAGGTAAAAACTTTCCTTCATGATGCATACTTTCTGCTGCACAGCTCCGGTGATGTAGGTGAAGTAGTGAGGTGCAAAGTCCAGGAAGGACTGGACCTCCAGTCTGGGCATCTGCTTCAGGATGAACCGGTCATCTGACAGGACACAGAGGACATTATTGATTTTGGCCTTTTCATTGGATTTAGTGACAGTAATAAAATTATAAAATTAAATCAGCGTTATTCCTTTAAAACAATGAAAAACATCTTGATTTCAGAAACTTTAGATGGATGTGAGATGATGAAAGCCTCCAATCAGATCTTAATAATTTCATAATTTCATAACTAAACCTGTTCACATTTAACTTAGAACTTAACTTAGAGACATTTATCTGCCAGATATTAGATACAACCTTCTGTTGCATAAAAAACAGCTCCAGATTTTCCTCCACGGGCCTGCCAGTTGACACAGTGGGACAGTGAGCGGACAAAATCCTCCTCGGGGCTCTCCATGATCTCCTCGCGCATCTTATGAAACTCCTCGGCATAGTAGATTCGACAGTAAAACTTGGCATTGGCATCGGAGAATTCTACAAATTGCACAACAGATGAGGTTAGCATTAGCATGGATTTGATGCATTTACTGAAGTGCCACAGAGGGATGACACTGAGGAAAGGTCATTTTAATTAAATTCCTCTGGACCTCTGAGGGTACATAAATGTTAGAGGAGGAAATACTCACGTAGCTCAATGTGTGGATTCAGGGTCTGTTTCTTCTGTTTATCTGTTAAGTCTGCATCCTCTGCACAGAACAGTCATAAAAGTGAAGCATTTCACCTCATGGATAACATCGAAACATTTCAATCTTCAATGAATGAATGCTTTGTGTGACGCCAAAACACTTCAAACTAAAGGATCTTATATATTCTAAGGTGTCTAAAGTTAGCGTATTTAAAAACAACCCTAAAATTCTGCCTGCCCTTGAGGACCGCCTCTTTGTGGAGTTCTCTCTCCTGATTGGATAAAGTGGGAACAGGATACCAGGAAGTGTATTCTGTTTACTGCAGGAAGGAGGGACTGGGAGACCATGTTACTGACTGATCTCTCTATATCAATGTAGAGCTATTTAACACTTATTCTAACAAAACAAATAGCACTCACAGCACCTTTAAGCTGTTGTTTGAGCAGTGGACCGAACACTTACTGAGGGGGTCGGACTCCATGCTGCTGCGGCTCTGCAGGGATGAGGCCGACTCACTGGGCCTGGCAGGGCTGCTTTTAGCCCGACTCTCCCCAGCACTGGAGGAAAAAAAAAAAAGACCGGAATTTTTCTTTTTAAAACCACAGGAACCAAAAATTTTATTCCTTCTTGCTTTGTTGTGTTATTCGAGCAAAATCAAACTAAAAGTCTCTTTTTATGTGGACCAACTAATAAATTCTGTTCTGGTTTAGTTGATTTAAGTGACCTACTTGCACAATTCCTGAAAGATTTATCAAAATCTCTGAACTTTAATGTCAGATTTCAATAGGAATCCTGCGTACCTGATGACCTGTGGAGTCTCATCCCCGCCTGCGTTTGATGCCTTGGACAGATCATCCAGCGCTGTTTTATACTCCTTGCAGCTGGAAGGCAATGCAAGACCCAAAATAAGTCATTTATACAGCTACATTCTGAGGCAGTTTCACTCTTTTTTTAGACAAATGCTGAGCTGAGACAGAGGGAGAGGAGGCAGGTGTCACCTGAGAGCAAAGGCTATGATGGAGCTTGGCTCTCTTTCACACACTGCGATGGGCACTCGCTCATGTTCATACATCAGGTAGTGCTTGTCCGGGTCGCTGTCAAAACAGATCACATGACAGACAGAGACAAAGCCTGTAACAATTGCATGTACAGTTCAGACTTACACAGGGTTTCCACAGATTTCAACAGGTTAAATTTAAGACTTTTTAATATTAATATTATTTAAGACTTTATGAATGAAATTTATGACCTTTTACCCTACTATTTCATGTCAAAAGGGTCCATTTTGGTTCCGTGCCGGTTTTGTTTTGTTGTTAGAGCATGATCAATAGAAATGTTTCCCAAAAACATTTAAAAGAGACTGAAGAATGTAACTTTCAACACTAACTTCATAAATCCAATCCATTTTTTAGGATCTGTCGAAGTCAAACTAGACCGTTTTCAATCAAACAGACTCTTTCTTCAGTGTTGAATTCAATTCAAGTCAAATTCAGTGTTTTCTTCTCCCTGATGCTTGGCTATTGTTCTATTAGCGCTTTGGTTGTTTTACCTGCGTACTTTCCTAAGGCAGTTCATCAGTAAAGGTTCTGTGTGAATATAGCTTGTCTTCAGCTCTTCAAACTTCAGATCAAATAATAATCTAAACTTTAGAAATAACAATTTTCTTTAGTTTTCTTCACAGAAATGAAAAAGATGCTGAGATGCTACCGTCACAATTTGGTCAGCACTCAAAAATCACACCTGACCTCGTTCAGAGTGAGTGTATTACTTACAACGGGAAGGGGATGGTATTGTAGCTGTTGCCGGGCAGGAAATTGGCGAGGATGGCTTTCATGGTGGATTTCTCCTTTACCTGGCTGTCAGTGGAGCCCAGCAAGTGCCCGTCAAATACATCTGACAACAAGCAAACGCAGGAATTATACAGCCGAGATCAGATTAGAGAGATACTGGAAGCTACAGGAGTTAGTTTATATATGTGTGTGTGTTCACTGCAAAGCACCATTTCTTGTCTAAAAAGAAAAATAATCTTGTCAAGCATTTCTGCATTAGAATTTTTTGTTTTAAGAAAATATATCTAACTTTGTCTTAATAAAATATTCCCGCTAATATTGAGTTGATTTAACAATAAGTTAAGACAATGGTTTGCATAATATTCCAGCAGAGGAACACAAGTATCTCCCTTATTTTAAGAATAAGACTAGAGAAAGTAGTCTAGTGACCAAAATACTTAAGTCTATCTTAAATAACTCAGTTTTCTTTGTTTGTAAGCACAACTTACAGTGTTTACAGTGTTTCAGTGGCTAGATTTTTATGCTAGGTTTAAGAATTCTAACCAAGCAACACTGGCTTAACCCTTTTTTTTTCTCAATACAGGAAACTTTGGTTAGATTTAAGAATATTTGGTGTTTCTTGAAGGGCAGTTTTGCGTGTACCTTCCGGGATGCTGACAGAGTCCTGCTCAGTGAAGGAGGGAATAGGTGTGACTGGCTCAGTTCCAGGTTCTCCTGGTGACAGCAGCAAGGAGGAGGAGGCTGACGTCATTGTGCTGAGGTGACGGTCCTCTGTCAGTGGAAACACAGCAACTCATCAGTGACAGCCAGGAACACAAGCAGCTTCACTCAGTGACAATAAAGCAGGATGGATTCAGACCTGACACAGCCAACTCACCTTTCTCACCATTCTGTACCACAGGTGAGGGGTTTCGAGGGGAGGAATCCAGGGCACTCTATAAAAGAAATAATTAAATCAGCACATAAAAATACGAGAGAATGATCTAAATGATCTCCTTGAAGAAACGGGTCTGTTACAACAGCTTGCGGGTTTTAGCAAATAAATATAATGTAACTTGAATATAAGCTGATGGGTTACATTATAACCCTGGTTAAAAGTATACATGACCAAGAATTTGTCTTTCTCCAGGGGAAAAACTAATTTCTATAATACTTGATACAGAATATACGATTACAGAAATAATGTTCCTATTTAATGTTCCTGACCTTGCTGTCGTCTGCAGTGG
Organism: Morone chrysops; assembly: GCA_019097615.1. Taxonomy (NCBI): domain Eukaryota; kingdom Metazoa; phylum Chordata; class Actinopteri; family Moronidae; genus Morone; species Morone chrysops. The sequence goes on from JAGRRF010012888.1 coordinate 2,463,910, forward strand.
TCTGTCTGTGCCTGCCTGGGCTGGGAGGGACAGACAGACGCTTCCTGCCTTTCTCTTGCTGGAACAAGTCTTGCAGCCTGGGAGGGAAAGAGGCAACAGAGTCGGATATATTACAAGAAAAGATTAAGTCATATTATTTTTTTCAACCATTTTTATTTGCTTTTGCTTCATTTCTTTTTTTCTCTCACCAAAGCTGAACTTTGGTAGTGTGTGGGTAGAGTGTGTGCATGTGTGGCAGTGCAGGGGTTTCTTAAAAGGTTCTATATATTAGATTTAACATTAATACAGCAGCAACCAATAATTTGATATGTAAATATATAGTGGAGTCATGGCGTCCAGACCAACTGAAACTGCTGTTTTATTTATCTAACTCTGTTAAAAAGAAATTGTTCCTTGTTAGAACAGTGGAAAGACTGACGAAGATGGCTTTGGTAAGTTTTATTTTGTTTCTGTCCACTTTGAATGAAGTTATGATGAATGATGAAGAACAACTTTTAGTGGGCGTACTTCCACGGTTGCGTTTGTCCCCAAGGACTAGTTAGCTATATGGCAGCTATTACAGCCTCTTTCTCATTCAACTCAGCGATTTAGGATTTATATTGACCATTATGGGATTGTTAGAACAGTGGAAAGACTAACAAAGATCATTTGAGTATGTTTTATTTTTTGTCCTATAGTGTTTAGTGTGTTTTATGATCTGAAAGGTAAAATGAGTGTTTTTATCAATATAGTCTGGTGGGCTGTAGTGTTTGCTCATATGTTTTGATCTAAGAAGCTGTGCTATAGTGCAACATCTAGTCTGAAAGTCACATAAAGCACCTTTGATGGTTTTTGTTTTTTTTTTCAAACTGGTATTGACCCTGACCTGCTATTCCAGTACTGTAACATCTCACACAGACTCTGTTTCTTCATAACCAGCGACTCCAGAACAATCTGCAGCTGCTGAGGAGAATCCAGACCACAGGCCTGTAGCCGCGCCTGGAGCTTTTCGATCCAGTTCCGCAGCTCTGCCTCTTCCATCTAAACACACAAGGAACAACACTATGAGTCTGTAACTACTGAACTCAGAGATAAGACAGACTGACACACAAGGAAAAACCTACGTCTTTCTGAGCGAAGAGGTCCTCCATCTTTTCCTCTCGCGTCTTGCTGAAGGTGTCGGTCTTGAGGGAGGTGAGCCGGTCGTCTATGGCCAAGTACACCTGAGTGACTCTGAGGAGAGAGCGGAGCGGAACGGTGGACTAGTGGATGTGGTCAGGTGATAAGCAAAGAAACAAACGCCACTGAATGAAGGTGAGTCATATATTGTTCATAAGTTATTTAATTTATATAGCCCTAAATCACACAACCATAAGCTGCAATTATTTGTCAATTAATGAATTAGTTGATTATCTGACTATTGTGATCATCGCTTTATGTTCTCTTTTACTGTTCAAAGTACTTTATTCTCTGGTGTCTTTCTGTGTGTTCGACTGATGGTATGGCTTTACTTTTGGGAGAAGTCCTTCAGGTCCTGCTGCAGGCTGGTTTTAGACGGCCCCAGGTTCCTGATGAAGATCTTGGGACGAGGAAGGCAAATCTCCAGCAGCCTTACAGAAGTGTAGCTGAGAAGGAAAGAGACAGGAAAACTCTGTGTCAATACTAATTCAAGGACTCCATGTATAGGTATAGCAGGTGCTTTGGGCTGTAACCATCCTAGAAATCGCACACAGGACTTAAACTTCGTGTCCACATCACTGCACACACATTTTGAATAACTAGCTATTGACACAACTCCTTCTAGAGGACGATTTTCTCAATACAAATAATTTATAGAGATCCATTTATTGCTTCTTTCATTCTAAATACGTCCTTTGTCTAACTCAGTGGTGGGTGAATGCAGGACACAGTGACAGCTGACCAACCTGAAGGAAGCCACCATCTGGTTGTATGAGAAGTACTGGTGGTAGTCTTTGTGGATGGAGTGTCCACAGGGCTCCGCATTAGCCCTCCTAGTGTACTGGTGGCCGTAGAAGCGAAGCTCCAGGTATTTGGCAAAAGACATGGACCACGAGTCGTTGGATAGAGGCACAACTGGTGTCACCTTAGAAAAGAGGCAGACAGTTGTAGTAAATGACCATTTAGTTAACTTCATTAGTTTAGTTTAACTTCATTGATCATGATCATTGATAACTTCAATTTTTGAGGCCTTTCAAAATGATCATCATCAATCATTTAAAACATTTTATGGCTAGATTTTAGGCTTTTAACGAACCTAACAACCTATTATTCCTCTTGGTTTACAAATAAACCAAAACACAAAAGGTGTTAAGACTGGACCCACGTGGGGAGAATTCTGGTGACTGACAACAGATCATGCTACTCTAATACTTCTGAGGCTTTATGTTTTGAGTCACAGAGAACTCAACTGCTCAATCATAATCATAATAATATATATATTATATATATATTTGTTTGGGGAGCTTTTTTTTTAAATAGACTTTAATTGCTAGAGACAGCTGATAGTAGACAGGAAAGGGGGGCAGAGATGGAGGGGATGACACGCAGCAAAGGGCCGCAGGTATCGTAATGATAGTTAAACAATTGTAGGAATCGAACAGTAAAGTGTATAGTGTTTAAAGGAAGGAATCAAAGCGTACCAAAGAAGGCACCAAATGCTTTCTCAGATTCATGTTTTTTTTTGTCATGCTTTGTTTAAATATTTCCTACTTTAAAAAATAAACAGACATCATTAAACTGTTGCCTATTTGTTTGTTTTTTAGATATCTGGCAAGGTGTCTGATATTTCCCCAGGATAAAGTATCAAAAAACATGTTAAATAATAAGGCTGTACAGTATCGTTAAAAAAAATCATACTATAATGAATATTATTCACTATTACTAGGAATGATCTTTTTAGCATCACAATTTTCCTTTGCACTGATAAAATGATTCAAATCCTGATGATGTTACATTTGTTGGGGTCTGTACCAAACAAACAGATTTTCTCACTTTTGGAGAACAGGATTTGAAGTTCAGGGCTTCCCTGCAGCACTACAGTACTTCATTATATTGCAGTTTGTCACACATTTTACCTTTCTTAAAAAAATGTATTATTCAACCTCTGCGACTTGGATATTGCAATTTTGATAATATTTTGATGGATTGTGCAGCCCTATTAAATATGTTCATTATCACTGACCTGTTTGCAGATGCGGCACCAGGAGTAGTTGAGAATTGTGTGCTGATAACCAGGCACAGGGGAGTCCAGCTCCTTTAACACAATCTGCACACAGCCGCTGCCGTGCACGAACCGACGGATGTGGTGCACCATGGGAGTCTCACAGAAAATGCTGGGGCACTGGTAAGATGGCCTTGAAGAGAAAACACACAGACACACACATTTTGTAAAGCAAACTAAAAAGCTTACTTACTCCTGAAGTAAAACATTTTATTTTTCAGCAGACATATTTACATATTTCACTCATTTAGTCAATTAAAATTCTCAACTTATCATACACATTCAAAAAAATTGTTTAACTACAATCTCAGACCCATAGCTCCCATTCAGTTTATTACGTTTCTCTATGACAATGAATCTTTTTAAACTATTGCCATTTCATTAAAATGTACTTCAAATGCACAATTTTTTGTCTCACCTAAAGCAATATCGCTCCAAGAACACACCAAGCGATAGGTCATTCTTGCCATAGAACTCCATTGTGACAATCCTGTTGACAACAAAGGCAGTGACTACAAAGTCATTAAAAACAAGGTGTGAGATTATTTATGAATCCACTCCGTATGTGCAGTTTACCATGGGCTGACGCAGGGGTTCGGCGCATTGTTGGACTGAGCTGATGAACTGCTGAAGAGCACACACAGTCTCTGATGGTTCACAGGGTTCAGACAGTCCAGCTGACGACAACAACAACAAACACAAACATGTCAGAAAGGACATAAAAGTAGAACCACAGAGACCCATAAATTATTAAAGCCCCTCTACTAGTAGTTTCTCTCACAAAGAAGATAAGGAAGAAGGAACACAAAGGAAGATACTTCCCTCCAGCCGGAGCAAAGTGACTTCAACAACTTTAACAATTTATTTCTTATTATCTTTTTCAAATTATCATAAAATAGTGAGAACTTCCTGTCAAAACTTCCCAGAACCAAAGGAGACTTCTTACCCAGCTAAAAAGGAGAAGCCGGGACCAGGGAATGCGCAAATCGATCAAACTGAGAAACCACAAGGAGCTTGTTTTTCATATGGGGCAAAAAAGCAGGAAACGGACCAAAAAACACTGCAAAAAATAGCCTGCAAGAACTGCTGTGGACCACGCAGCAGCAAAATGTAGACTATTAGACTATAGTAGACTCGTAGACTACTGCAAAATTTCACTGAGAATATGTTCACCACTGTACCTAGCAGACAGGCAGCCCTGTCAAACGGGGAATGGGAGCTCTTATATTCATCTATGCTCTCTTCAAAGCCAGCAGACGAAGTTTGGTGTTTTAAAACATTAGTTTCGAACACCAAAGTCACACAGTAACTCGAACAAACTAACTAATCAATGCAGCGGTAAACCAGCAACTACCCGGTTCTGTGAGGAAAAAGTCTGTAGTCTGGTAGCAGCCATATAGCGGCTTCAGTTCCCTGTTGAAAAGGCCAAGTCTTTCAGTTCAGTTGAAAAATCGCTCCTCTTCGTAGCATAAAAATCACATCCAACATATATTACGTTTTTTTGTTTGTATCTTTTGTTTGTACTATCGTTTGAACTAGTGCAGAACAGAGTTTCTTCCATCTTATCCATTCTACTTTTCACTTCCAGCCTTCCATCTGAATTTCACGCGTCATCAGAATCAGGTGAACGCAAACACTATATATTGTCTCAACACTGCTCACCTTGGGGGCCCAGCTCATATCATTCTGTTTGCTTGGCTTCTCCTCTTCACTGTCATTCTTCACTGGTAGCTTGACTGTCACTTCCGCCCTGCTCTGGCTGCTGACGGGAGCCACAGTATTGGCAGTGGTGAAGGGGTCGGTGGCCTCCCTCTGCCGTACACGACCTCCCTTTGCTCTGTAGTCTGCCAGCATCTTGGCCAGATCCTGGCTGCTGCTCAGCTGCTCTACGATGCGGGTGCTGGTAAGGCTGTGGGAGGGCAGGACATCGATGGGCCTCGGCTGTGGGGCGCCATTAGTCTGTCCACTGACCAGTGTGGAGGGGGCAGAGTCTTTAAGGAGCTGCCGCTTTCTGCGCCCGTCCAGTTCCTTGAAATCCTTGTTGAGTAGTGGAGATAGGTAGACCTTTGGGGCAGGGAAAACATAGATGGCCATGGTGCAAATATAATATCATAATAACAATAAATAATCCAGGAAACAGTGTCTGTACAACAACAGTCAGGGTTTTCAAAATGGGGCCCAGAAACCAACATGGTCCTTAAATGATTTGTAAGGGGTCCCCAGTAAGAAGAGGAATAGAATATTTTAATTTTTAGCAAATTTTTGGGAAAAGTGAACAAGGGGGAAAAAAATTAAAAACAGGATACGCTGTTTCACTGATTGTAATTCATAGTGATCCAAGTTTAATCATTGACTGACTGAAGACTTATACTATAATATTAAATCCCAAAAGTTGCTGTTTTCAGACTCTCAATCTACTTTTCTGTTTTATATCCTTCTACACTTTTTTTGGACTCTAAGTCAGACAAAACAAGACATCTGAAGACATCACCTTGAATTTGGAGTAACTGACATGAACCATTTTCACTATTTTCTGACATTTTATAGAATAAACAATTGATTAATACAGTAATTAATAATTAGAAATAAAACAGCAGATTAATGAAACATTATTAGTTTGCTGCTCTTATTCAGTAAATGTAAATGGAATAGAAAATATATATATTTTTTACAACAACAAAGGTACCTGTTCTGGGAAGTAGTCCCTGCTGGGGCAGTGCATTCCAGCAGGCGTGAGAAGGAAAGGTTTCTTAAATGTGATGAAGGGGGAAATACACAGGATGATGTCCTTAAGCTCCTGCTTGAAGACGGCAGAAATGGACTTAAGGTGGTCATCAGATGAAGCAACCTGCTCGGCCACAAACATCCCCGTATCATCCTGTAGAGGGTCTCGGAACAACCTAGGGGTAGGTGTCTCTGAACCTTCCCCATCCTCCATACCAATTGACTCCTCCTTCACTAGGCTCCCCTCTTCCCCTGTGTCCCCCTCAGACACTCCAATGAGAGTGTCAGACCCCATCTCCTGGTCCTCTTCCATGAGGAATGGAGGAGAGACAGACAGAGGCTGCGGTGCAGGGGGACTGGTAAATGGCGAGGAAGTCCTTGTCTCTGTGTTAACAGCCTCCTCATCTAGGACAGAGGAGGGTGATTTGGGGTTCTGTTGATCTGGGAGAGTGTCCATATCTCCATTTTTGGATGAAGACTTAGAGGTAAGCTCTTCCTCCAAGGGCTGTTCACCCAGTGCAGAGTCTTCAGCACCTGCAGTTTTCTCCTGACTCTCTACATTTGTCTCCTTCCCCCTCTTCTCTCCATCTGCCTCCTCCTCCTGATCCTCCTCCTCCTCCTCTGCGGAGGCGCCCTCCAGCAAGCAGGGGAACGAGTTGCTTTGGGTCAAGCTGGGTGGCATGGCGAACTCGTCCATGAGGAAAGAGATCTCCAGTTGGGAGTGGTAGGCCACACACACCATCAGCATTATGATCTCCTTCACCCTTGCCAGCTCGTACTCTGAAGCACCACGCAGCTTGATGGAGCATCCGAGATGAGGAGGACAGCCCTCAAAGAACATCAGAGTCTTCACTTCATCTGGAAGGACAGAAAAAAGCATCAGGACGTACTCTACAGGGGGTAGTAATGTCACAGCAGTGTTCACTGAGAGTAGGAGCGGAAAGCGGAAGTGTGCTTCTTACTGTTGGCCAGGGTGAAGGGCTGCATGTAGAACTTGTGGCAAGTTCCCAGACGAGGTTTGGTGAGGAGCTGGTCCATGGACATTACCAGGTCTCCCTGGGTCATACGACTCACTCTGTCCAAGACTTGCTAAATTGACAAAGAAGAAAAATGAAAAGTGATTAAAAGTGGCAAAGACAACAAGGTTACATGTATGAGATTTAAAACATGAATATAGCAGCAAACAATTCTTCACTATGTAACAATATAGTGGAGTCATGGAGTCCTGAGCAGAGAATGGTGTCACATTCCCTCTGCCTGTGTTACTATCACAGTCTCTTTGTGGTTTGTTGTCAATTTTGAGAGTGTGGTGGTGAGTAATTGCTATATTACGGCTGTTTCTGGTTAAACAAAAGGTCTATCTCTGCAGGGATCCTTTCCATAATGTTGTCAGACAGTTTTTTTATGCTGTTTATAATTAGTTTTTTTTTTTTGTTTCTGCATGTCCATGTCTTGGACTTGAATCTGTTGTTTTGTTCTTTTGGTGAATATGTGAACAAAACCAAAACAACAGGGGGGCAATGGTGTAGAAAGCATTATTATGAAAAAATGGCTGCTGCAGTGGCTAATGCATGAGTTATATAGCACTCATACTGTACTGACCGGTTTGACATTGATGACCAGCGTGATACCGTGCTCGAGCAGCATGTCCTGAGCAATACGAGACACCGTCTTCTCCACTAACACCAGGTTTGGACGGACGTCTACTATGCGCTGCACATAGTTCTTCAAAAACTCTCGTTCCTGAGGGAGAGACAGAGAAAAATCTGTTATTATATGGAAAAAAGGCAAATGCAACTGCAGACCAGGCTGAAACAGTTGTTTCCTCTACTCTCTATTGTTAACTGTAGTTGGAGTGACACTGACCTGTAGCACAATGGGGTCGATGCAAGTGAACTTGGTCTCCTCTCTGTACAGATACTCTATGGAGCACTTCAGCAGCAGAATTTTGGGGTTCTTGATGTAGGGGTTCATCTAATTACAGGTCAGACAAGTATCAAGTGTTGAGCTGAATATTAACACAGAAGCTTTGCTGTATTTTAACTACCAATATACTATACAATAATAATATACTTTCATTACTGCTGATTTCAAAAAGGCAAAGAATTTGAAACTAGTTACGGACAAAAATAACGAACAGCAGGATCCACATTAGACAGCTTTCAGACTGATTTCAAAGACAGAAAAACTATTTATCTCTTTAGACAAGGAGTCAAAGCTGAGTATTAGTTTTTTAAGCACTTTATTCATTAATGTTCACACCTTCTTGTGGGCGATGCTCTTAGTGCATACAAAGCCATTTACCACCGTCGAGTCAAACTTCCTCCCTCCAGGAATCTGAAGCACAAATGGAGATCAAGTTTTACTTCTGAAGCAGACAGTCTAATCAACTAATTGTAGGATTCTCAATTAAATATATGTGTATGATTTCCAACGAGTGACATCTGACTGATTTGATGAGATGGCGTCTGACCTTCTTGATGTGGACCAGCTGGCGGATGTCCATGTCGTCGTCACAGTTGCGAACGTCAGGCCGGACTGTCTGGACCACCTGTCGGACCACAGGGACGATGATATCTCGCCAGGACAAAGACAGAGACTCGCTGTAGAGCAGCTGCTGCAGCAGCGCCATCATATGGCTGTGGTTGGCCGAGCTGAACAGGGAGGCAGAGTGGCAGATGGTTACATAAGAAGACAAAACTTTAGCATGATTAAACCAGCTGCCAGAGTTATTAAACTTTTGAATTTTTCATTAGTTTTGATTTAGTTTTAATTTTGGTTCTTTTTTTAACAGCACAAAACACAATACCCCCATCCCAGACAGCCATACAGCATAACCCAAGAAGAGAAAAATAAACCTAAAATAAAGATAAATAATAAAAATAAGATTAAATAATGATAATAAAAAACTATTAAAATAGGGGGAAAAAATTAAAGAGAGACAAAAAAGAGCAAAACAAACAAAAATAAACCTACATTATGTTTTTTTAGGTCTGCAGGTAAATAATCCATGTTCAGAAATAGCTCTTAAATTTGGTTTTCAATTCAGTTTCCAGAGTGGAATAGCTGGTTTCAGCTTATTTTTTGTTGTTTGTGTTTTGTGTTTTAATATTAGTTTTTTTATTACAAGATAGTGAGTGTTTGTCAGGACTGAAGAAGTCCAGTAGAGTTATTAAAATACAAACACGTTAACTCACAGTCATGTAGTCAGTCTAAACAAATCCACGCTTGTATTGACAAATGTAACCAAATTGACGAAGACTAAAACTAAACACATGGCTTGTGTATTTTTTATTTTTTTTGTAAGTACACAACATTTCTGTTCTTTCTCAAGTATAGTTTTTGTTTTTATTTCAGTGAATTAAAATGTTTTTTCACACCTAGTTTTACTAAGGGACGGCTCTCCACCGGGGCTAAGGGGTGCTATAGCCCCGTCAAAAATCTGTGTAGCCCCAGTTAAGCCCCTCAAGCATTTTATTTTATATTTTAAAATATATATATATACACATATATATATATATATATATATATATATATATA
>JAGRRF010012888.1:2476894-2492204 GCA_019097615.1 Morone chrysops
GCTAGCACATTCATACACATTCACACACCAATGCTGTGCATCGAGAGCAATTTGGGGTTCAGTATCTTGCTCAAGAATACTTCAACACGTGGCAGGAGGAGCCGGGGATCGAACCAACAACCTTCCGATTGGGGGACGACTCGCTCCGTCTCTGAGCCACAGCCGCCCCATGGCATACTTTCATCCAACTATTAACAATTTATCACAGGAGAGAATCGAGTAATGCGGCATGGATACAGAAGGATTAGAAAAAAATTAACAAAGCATAAGACGCAAAATAGCATGGTGGACAGACATAGAAAGAATACACGTATATTGAGCATATAGCGTAGCCTATCCTGGCTAACAAGAGCGTCCAGACGTCAATAAGACAAGTCTTGTCACTGTTAACTTCAGAAAGATCAGAGGAAATCCGATCCATATTTCCATTAATGGGTCATCTGTTGAAATTGTGGACAGTTTTAGATTCCTTTGTTTAGGATTCACATACTTTTGTGTCCAAGTGACTAATGGGGACAACAATGAAATCGGTCCAGTACTGAGTGAGAGGGCTGCAGGGTGGCAAACCAGGTGCCAAATAATCCTTGGGCAATTGTGTCAATGTACGCCCAGTAAAAATGCTTGTTGCCACTTACATATTCCTTCCAAAGACCATTAAAACAAAGCACAGAAAAGACCATGTTTGTCTGGTGAGACGCTACCTGGTGGAGATGGTGCCATTCCTCAGCAGCCAGTTGACAAGTTCTTTTCCCACAATGCAGTTGGGGTAGGTCCTCAGCCAGTATCTGTGGTCCTGGAACTCCATTCCTGTGTTGTTGTGGCAGATTTTCTTCCACAAGTCCTTCAGCTGGGAGGAGTCCTGTAGCATGTTTGGTATGTCAGTATGTAATACTCACTAATGTTTGTTCCTCTCTTTTACAATTGTGTTACAGTTCAGATCAGTGTGGATGAAATAATTAAAAAAAATATTCAAAAGGAATTTAACCTGCAAATAGTTGATGTTTTTTTAGCGACATTGCCTCATTTTAAGTTAGTATGGTGAACCTGTTAGCAAACAGTTACTTACATCAGTTACAGAGCAACATTAAAATCTGTCCAATATTCACTCTCTTCATCACAATGTTTTTATGTCATCATCTGATACCTTGCTATTATAAAAAATATTGACTAACAAAAGGAGGAGAAAAACAGTGAAAAGTAAAGAATAAATCAGGCACCAGTAGGATCTTCCTCTCCTCCTCACTGTGGTCCAGCTTGGTGCCGCTCTTGGTGCCTGACATGGCTCGGCTGGTTGGCGGGCTGACTGAGCTGTCGTAGGAAGGCACCATGGAGGATCCGGAACGGTCCAGCGACAGGTTGGTGACACTGGCAGACCTGTGGTAGAGACGGACAGGCTCGACTCAACTGTAATGAAATAAACTGGAACACACTGCACTGTACAAGCAAACCCAAAGCAGTGACTGACCTCTTCCTAGCAGGCGATTTGCCTGCTTTGTCTTCTTGTAGCGTTGTCAGTCTGGAACTGAGGCCACTGTTCTGAGGTTCCTGGTGAATCATACTAACAAACACACACACAAACTTTGATTTATATTTTTTTATGGTTATTATTACACCCTCTCTATGCTAGCCAGTCTAATCTATGATCAGTAAATTTGAGCATGCAGCAGATTTTTTTTTTACAGAGCTAGAAAGTTTACTCACAGACAGCTAGAGCTCAGACAGATGTGAAAAATGAATAAAACAAATAGCAAGACTCACTTCTTTCTCATTCCAATAGGAGTTTTTCTATGCCAGGAGAGAGAGAGAGAGAGAGAGAGAGAGAGAGAGAGAGAGAGGAAACAGATTTTCTTTGAGGCAGGTTGACAGAGAAAATAAGCAGGGAGCACACCAATTCAAAACAACAGCAGCAAAAAAAGCATGAGGTTATAAAATGCATGCATTGTCGCCATTATTCTAAAAAACAAAGATGTCATTGAACATCCATTTAACAATTTACCTGTTGTGTGCATGGTTAATTTTTTTTTTTAAAGCCCATCAACAATTGTTTAAAAAGTAACGTTCTTTTAAGTTATTTATTAATTAGACCTAGTTTTCCTGCATTACTAGCATCACATGCTGAAAACGCTAACCCAGGGATTCCTATGTTTTCTTCACATCTTACTTTACGAGCCCTGCTTCACAGTTGATGCAGGCTTACAGTTAATACGCTTTATAACAAAGGTCAGGCTCTAATCCTAGTCAGGGCTAACTGATATTGCATATTTAACATGCTATAATATAATTCTGTTTCATGAGTCTTGACCATGCACAGGGTATAGTACATACCAAACACAGGCGGATGTTTTAAACAGCAGAAAATAAAGACAGGATGAGAGCAAGCACAGAAGGAGGAGGCTGGGAAAAAACTACACACACTACGACAGTTTCCATGATGAGCAAAATCATAACATGATAAAGACAAGGCTAATAGCAGATCAAAACAAACAAACAAACAAATCAGTACAACAGCAAACCAGATGTTTGCCTTCTGAGAAACTTTCCACAGTCATATTGGTGCAAAATCGGTGCACAACCCACATAGAAAAGCTCTCTCGGCCGCCATATTGGTATCTGTGAAGCCCCTCTAAAATCAATATCGGCATCTCAAAAATCCCATATCGGTCAGGCTCTAACATAGACAGCTTTGAAATAATATGTTTGTGGTCAAATTTTGGTAAGCATGCTGCGTAGATGTGCATTATAGGTGTGGAGGAATAAGGCATCAAATCAGAGCTGAGGGCATCGTGCATCTCTTTGGGCAAAATCAAATTGGTGATCTTTTAACCTATTTAAGAATCAGGTCAGATTCAAATAAGAACCTAATCAAAGGTAAAAGTCTGCCAAGATTTCCTTGACTTTATTGGGCCCAGTGTGTGTGTTTGTGTGTGTGTGTTTGTGTGTGTGTGCGTGTTCACCTCTGCCAGGTCAGGTCTTCCTCAAGGAAGATGTTCCTGCTGGCCTTTCGCCCACCCACAGGTGTCCGAGGCTCGCTGGGCTCCAACACACATACAGAGCAGGGAGAGTCAGACAAGGCGCTCAGGTCCTCTCCAATGGAGCCCGAGTCAGCTGAGTGAGCGTAGCTTAGCGCTAGCTTACGGCAGTACGTGCAGGCCCGCAGGTCACCTAGGCACAGAGAGAAGAAGTCAGAGAGAAACAAAGAAGAAGAAACCAGGCACAAGAAGGTAGACACTGAAGGTAAAGTTATGTCTGAAAAGTGTTTTTCAGTGCATTATGAAATAAACACATTATGCTATATTCATAACTAACTAATCTTGAGTATACCTACCCGTGTAGCCCATGAACTTTCCGGGGATTTCCTGGTTGCAGCAGCGGCTGCAGAAGATCTGGCCACACAGTCGGCAGTGGTGTCGGCGGCGGAAGGTTGTGAACTTCTCATTGCAGTCGTAACACTCTTTACACTGGCTGTCTGGCATCCAGTACTGCTTCAGATCGCTGTCCTAAAAGGGAACAACAACCACAGCACACTGCTATTAGCAGTGGTTAAGGCTGTAACAAATGCCGTTCTTTACATTCAAACCCTCTACTTTGAGCGGTGAGGTCATATTTTATGACGTAATAAAATAATGAAGTCAGGGAGTGCTGTTAGAAAGAACAAACCAATGAAGAAGAGAGAGTTTGTTTTGCAGTGGTTACATTCTACAGTGTGAATAAACACAGCCACACCTCTGCACAACCCTGCAGGAAGGAGCCACATTGCTGGATTTTTTGTGAATGCCTACAGCCGAAGCCACGCTCCATTCTGTCCACTGTGTGTGTGTGTGCAGCTCAGCACCGCCCTCAGTCACAGAAATGAAGTTCTTTGGCAGACTATCATTTTATGTTCCTCATTTAATGTTCCAGCCAGATCACTGAGGTCCTCCACCACTTTTCTCTTTTAAATGTTCCTTATGTGTCGCATAAAAGTACTGGTGAGAGTACTTTCTGTATTTATGCCCCTAAACTGAGGAACTCACTGCCTCTGGATATTAGAATGGAGAGCTCCCTCTCTATTTATTTAAATTAAATAACTTTCTTTCTAATGTGGCTTTAAATTTTGACTAATCTTTAGTTTTTCAGGTTTGTAATCATTGGTTTTTACATTATTTTTCCTCTCTGGTGTTTATTTCAGTTTTTCTGTTGACTTTTATGTAATGATGTTTTACCTTTTATTAAATTCATTAAAGGTTTAATGTGTAACATTTAGGGGGATCTATTGGCAGAAATGGAATCTAATATTATAGGTATGTTTTCATTAGTGTATAATGAAAATAAGAATCATTGTGTTTTTGCTACCTTAGAATGAGCTGTTTATATCTACAGAGGGAGCGGATCCTCTTCTACAGAGTCAGCCATGTTGAATTGCCATGTTTCTACAGTAGCCCAGAACAGAAAAACACTGGCTGTAGATAGGTTAGTTTGCATTTTTCGAGTGTTTCACAGCCACCGTAGTTCCTGCCTCTTGCTTGGAAAGGGAGGGGGAGGCAAGTGAGAAACATTATCATTCTCACTGTGCTGTAAAATGAATAGACATGAAAAATATGCTGCACAGCATACGTCAAACTATTGTTTTCAGCCCTAAAAGAGGTAGTGAACGGGTTATGGCAAAGCTTTCAAAGTGCCATGGCTCAAAATGTATATATTTAAAGTTCTTTGCAAAAGTGTGTTTACTGCTATGTCACTACATTTAAGTCTACAAATGAAGCAAAAGAAGTGTTTAGTAAATTGTAGGACAAAGAGTCAGTGTTAGATTGCATGTAAATACCTGGCTCTTTCCCTCCATTATTTCCTTCAGCCTCTTCAGTGCAGTGCGAAGTTGCACAGCCGTGCGAGGGTCATGATTGCTTAGAGGGGTCTCTGATTTCCTGCTGCCGTCTGAAATCACGCATGCACACACACAAACACACAGAGCACAAATGAACAAAATAACAGAAAATGTTTACTTGTTCTTTAAAAGCCATCCTGCTGCATTGTCAAATATGCCCTTTTTAAAAAAACATATTGAATGTAAGGTGACAACAAATTAATTATTCTTTATCATAGTGCATTTAAACATAACAGCTAAGTGACCAACATTTGACAATGCACTTCAACACCTTATGAATAACTCCCTTTAGGTTGCAAATGTGTATAAAATATGTCGCGATCAATAAAAGAACTGATCAAGAAACAAAAACGTGTTGTTAGCTTCAAAATCATTCATGGCAAACATCATTCCAATTATTAGTACCCGAGTGGCAAACATTAGGGCAAACCAAAGACTAATAGAAAGCACTTTGTTGAAAATGCAAATATCACACAAACACACACACACTCGCATGCACTTTGCAACAGTTTGTGTAAGGCCATTCTTTCAGACCGAGTTGTTACAGTCAAACTAAAAGCGTCTTTAGTGAAACCACACAGTGCAGAAGACCCCTCACCTGGCCAATCCACTGTAATCAGAAAAGACATGAGAACGGATGTTACAGCCTGTACATGCATTCATCTTTCTCATGTTTTATATAAATATTGTATATATATACATATTTTCTATCCTCAAACATCATATTTAGTTTGTTTTCAAGTCTGTTGCTTTCTTTTGTACATTCCTCAGAAAAGTTAAATATGAAATGCAAACAGGACAGACATTCTCCTGTCTGTTCCCTTCTCTTTAAAAGAGCAGGGTTGATCAACACATACCAACATTTAACACAGTTCTTTTGAAACAGACAAATCCATTGACAACTAAGCCTGGTATAAAATACTATAGAAGCTTGACTGTGAAACAGGAAAAAAAAAAAAGACAAACACCAGACTCACTCTCGCAACACTTGTTCCTCTAATGTTTTATAACTTTTGTCTTCAACTTTGTATAAATAATGTTAACTTCATTAATACAATCCATTTTTAAGACCTGTCAAAATCTCATTCAAGACATAGAATTTAGATTATTATTATTATTATTTGATTTTAGACTTATTTAGACACCCTGTAGATGTTTGTACTTCTGTCCTACCATGCAGTTCTACAACTGTCTATATATATGTGAATATATATATATATATAATATAATATAATAATAATAATATATATGAATATGTACAATCCAATGAAAAAAGCAAAGAGTGTGAAATAAGTGTGAAAACAACTGAATTTTCTCAGTGTCAAGAGTGTGTGCTGATGACAAAGCTACATTCAGGAGCTCAGAAGGCGCATTAGGAAACTAATGGAAGCTTAATGTGAGACAGGGTTCATGCTGTTATCAGGGGCCACTGATTGGTTTATTCATTACAACACAGAGGCTTAAAAATCAACTAAAAGACTTACAGATAACACAATCAACAAAAGTGTGAACCAAGTAAATGAGTTTAACAGAGTTGAGCTTAAGAACGACATTATTTGTGCCAGATGGAGTAGAACAAACGTCCTACCAGATTTATCTACCCATTTCTGAGACTGTGCTAATTTGCCAATGGAAAAACAGCACATACTGTACATAAACAGTAACATTTTACTGAATTCTAAACTAAAACTAGGACAACACTCAGGATATTGTGAGACTCAGACTTTACGTATACAAGATACATTTAAGCCTACCTTAAGAGCTGCAACCATTCTGCAAGATTGACTACTTTCGTAGAATACCTTATCCCAACAGCTGAAATAGTTGTTGAAGCCGAAAAAACAGCACTACATACAACAAGAGATTCTTAGAATAAACATTCATACATTCAACATCTGTACTGTGTGTGTGTTTTACCAGAGGCAGTGGAGGTACGTCGGAGGTGGTCTGGGTGCTGTTTCCGGTGCGTCCTCGAACCGTAGAGGGTGTGTGACGGACTGGAGGACCAGCTCCTCCTCTCTGACTGAGGAGAAGGGGATGGCACATCTAGCTTCTCTGAAACTGTTGAGGGAGGACGTCCCTCCTCTACAGACACAGACACAGACACACACACACACACACACACACAGACACACACACACACACACACACACACACACATCAGTGAGACAAAGCAAAAAAGTAAAATTGAGTACAGAAAAAACAAAAAAAACAATTTAAGTTAATGTGACAACAATTAAATCTATTTTATATTTTGCTTAATTTATGTATTTTTTGTAGGGTCCATAGTCAACTCAGTACTGTTGGGATCAGTATTTGTATGTGGGCAGTGTCAGTGAGGTTTGTACATGCTGATACAACTTAAAATACACCTGTAAAGATAAAATAGAACAAAAGAGGGATGTATAGCAATAAAGATGTGCATTAACATCTTGGGAGACAATCCAGTAATTATCTTAGAAAAAAGGGATGGTTAGGAGACCAGGCAACCACTGTCCACTGCTGTATAGTGGGGGAGTCAGGAAATAGTCAGTGCCTAGTGATGCTTAATTTTTTTTACAGGCAGATATCAGAACAGCAAAATGTCTTATTACTGGACATTCCCAGATTGGCCTCATGGCTCCCACAGAGTGTCCAGCAGTCAAAATAATGATGTAATTGTAACTACCTATAAAAGCCTTGCTTTTCCAGATCACATTCTTCTTTCAAAGTTAAAATAACTCAAAAGCTTTTTGCAGTATCTTCGTGATGGGTCCCATTTTTTATTTTACTATTGTGTCACACGTTTTGTGTCTAATCTAATAATCACTTCCAACTCTGCCTATACATAATCCCCATAGTTTCCAATTCTCTAAAGTTCCCTGAATGATCTGCAGTCTTCTCTCAGGCATGACTGCTGTGTAGATGACAGAGTAACATAATTCTTTCCACAGCCAGCAGCTGATGGTCAGATGTTATACTTCACATTATTGCACCAGTCATCTTAGAGTTCTGTGTCCCATTCATATACACACTGAAAGTGTAAAGATTCCCCTGCTCATCACCAAACCATGATAACACACTGAAGTCACTCTACCAGCAATGTTCTCATTGAATGGTTAATAAGGGAAATCTGGTTTTATCCTTTTCTCAAAATCTCTGAATTGCAGATACTTCCCCAAATCACATTTTTCCTCTTTAAATTAATTTCATTAATTAATTTTCATATTTATATTTTATTTTTCATAAAACAGCTAATAAAAAATACATACAATTAGCTAAAGAATAGCTGTTTCCCTAATAATCAGAGATTTACAGAGTAGAATAACAATAATACAATTAAAATAAAGTGCAGCACTAATTAATTCCTATAAACATGCAGAATGTCTTCCTCCTGCTAAATGCACTTATTGTATCTCATTTATAAAGTATTTCAAATGTGTACTTTGTTTTACTGATGAGGTATAAAACGAGTCTTAACTTTCCTAAATGCACATATTTTGTCTCATAAAGTGAGCTCGCATTCTCAACGCCTTTATTTACTTTCGTTTATAAAGTATTTAAAATGTGTATTGTTCTACTGATGATGAAGTTGTGATTTATCAAACATTTATCTCTTCAAAAAGCAGTAAAAATGCTCAGAAATGTTGACGCTTCTCATCATGAACTGGGTCTCCATGGTTTGTCCTGTTTAAAAAGTGGCTATGGTAAGGGGAGGAGAGTTGTTCAGAGTGCGACTATGAACATGTCATGGGTCTCACTGGTTCCTGGAACTGGTCCAGGCAGGCAATTTCTATCACATGACCTCACAAGACTGTGGTTAACTGCCCTGACTGTGTAAACTCCTGTAAAATACTGCTCAGGACATACTGTTACGTTTGACCTGTTTTTGCCTTACATCTTTATCATGCGTATGCTGTTTACAGTAGTAAGTAAAATTACACAATCCCAAATAAAGATTTGACCTTTGTAAGCACATCAGCTGTCTCATAACAAGATTAACAAATACAGCACTGCCTGTTGACTTCGTAACAGAACTTCATTCAGTTTAAAGGACATTGTTCATGGCCCCTTTTCACTCAATGAAACATCAGAAAATAAGGTAACAGGTTTTTTTTTTATGTATGGTGAGTTTATTATACATGTCCTCCTATCTGTTCATGTTTCCCTAATTTAGTCAAATATGACAACAAAGAACTATACAGCCCTTAAATGCCCTGTCCCGAATTAATTATTGTTGGCTGGAATCACTCCTCACCGACTGAAAAAAACATCTCTTCCTCAAGCAATTTCAATGTAAGTGATTCTAAAGTTCAGCTGAAGCTAAAGTGAAGATGGCCATGTCTGAACTTACAAACTTAAATTACATCATTTAATCAATGTAAAACATATTTTTGCACATAAAGAACTGGGGATTTTGTACTAAATTACTTCAAAACGGCTTTAGGAGGGCAAACTTATGTAGTTATCAGAATTGTGACACACTTCAGACCCACATTTCACTCTTGAGTAGCTTTACACATACCAGCCTGGGTCAAACACTTGTTTCGGCAATTACTGACAAAGAACTTTTTGTTTCACTTGGTTTGACCATACAAGAGGTTTGCAAATTGTGAGGCAGGCCTCCCCTTCAACCCTCCAGGGGAGGGAGAGACATGAGGCAAAGATACTGTGCGAGGTGATTTTGAGTCAAGAATTGTACTCCATATAACTCAGTCAAATGTGACAGATATGTTTTAGATTCAGTGTGACCCCACCTACAGATATCACAAAGTGACATTGGTATATAATGGTGCTACATCCAGTACTACATATACAAGCACTTTTTATTAAAATGTATTATTACATTGTGTGCTTGTGTGTGTGTCCCTGACCTTTGTTGTTGAAACGGAACAGGTTCACAAATGAGCTGTACGCGGAGCGGAGGGGAGGCTCATCCTGCTCCGGAGTCAGTGGTTTGAAGTGGGTCAGGTGGGAGGGGCTGGTGGGCGAGATGACAGGCGGCTCGACACTCCAGTCCGTTGAGGATGAGGACGAGGACTTGTCGTCAGCAGCCATGTCACTGCTGGTCCTGCTAGAGAGACAAAAAAATACAAATATATAAATAAAAATCAAAAGCATGTGTAAGTGATCGGCGTTCCTTACACGGTGGAAGGACTTATCGAATAGTGACAGATCTTCTCGTATACCAGCATCAGTCGGCGGTCAGTTCCTAGAACAGACGATAAAGGTCTGCAATAAAATCCGCTATGGCATCAACAACCACTGAAGTTTCTTTCATCTACCCTGCTTTACACACAGAAACTAGACAGCGCAGCCATGCTCGGTTGCAGCGGTTTCTAGTAGAGGTCAACCAATAGTGGACTTTTACAGGCCAATATAAAAATGACTGTTTGGAGCAGGAAAAAGACAAAAACCAATTAATCAGTCTACCTCTGGTTTTTAGCATCTGACATCTCCTTCCCTGGTGTTAACAACTGTCCACTTTCAAAAGACCTGTTTTGTAATTTATTAAGAGGCAATCAGAAACGTACAAATATGTTCAGGTGTCTCAAAATGAACATGAAAATGCACTCCGCCCGCTACCACATGGTTTCTTAAACTTTTTCATGTCCCCCAGAGTAGATGCACATTAGACAACAGACTGCCAACTTGAGAGGATTTTGTCTTAAGGAATCCCCTCTGACTAATGTATGCTTAGGTTTGAAGATTATAAAGTCGTCATAGAGAATCAATTATCAAACTGGGATCACGAGAAATTACAATTAATAAAAACAGCCAATCCAATTGTTTTCCTTGTTGTTCCAACTTCCACGAAATGTGATAAGTTAAAATGTTCTATTCCTCAGACCCCAGCTTGAAATCCCTTGCTCTGGGACCCTTGTAGACCACTGATCTGACAGTATGTTGCACTGTATGTATGGTTAAATATAACCCGTAACAAGATTCTTTTTTTGTATGTACAACACTATACACATGAAGTCATAACAGCCAAATTGATACTACATGACAATAAACAGTGGTTGCAACTCTGCTGCATAGGAGGAGAACGAACTCAAAACAAAGGCAGCCACAGAGCTTAAACAGAACCAAGGGTGTTTTAGTTTTCTGAGCTCACCCAGAAACACATATGACAGTCATCATACTGCTTATAATGAGGAAGTCATATTTCATTGAAACTGACTTGTATGTTTCAAATAATAACTATAAATAACTTTTCTAAAACATCACAGGATAACTTTAAGAGATCTGTCTGATTCTGTTTTTGTTAGTAGAAAGGAAACGGTCATTATGACATTTTAGCTGTGTTTCTGAAACTTCTGTTTTTCCTCAACAGGAAACAGATTTAGTTCGCCATTTTTTAATTCAACACACTGTTGCTACAGTTTAAATCTGAACTACACACATCGGACCTGTCACTGGATCACTTGATGGTCCAACAGATGAACTTGAACTCAGGAGCTGAACGGCTGATGGGTCTCTTACAGTGGGCCCTCACTCACATCGACATTTCTTGTCCATTTACTAAATGTGTTAAAACGAGACTACCCCATCAAATCTCCTACAGACTTACCCTTTGAAGAAAGCTATAGACTTTGAGTTTGCAATGCATGCCATTTGAGAGAATGAGTGGAGGAAATAGCAGAAGTGGCAGCATCACATTCCCCACCTCATCATGTGATCATAACAGGCCGGAGCGTGACTAACTTCCGCTGTGTCCTCCTGATCCCTGACAGCCAGGGACACACTGCTCATGTACACAGGAGGATGTGTGATGTTTACTGTCACCTGGACGCGTTGGTACTCTGCAAACATTACCAACCCCACAGAGTTTACAACCGGTGGATGTTGCCAAACTTAGCTAGCAAACGACTTGTAAGCTAGCTATCATGTGTCGGCTAGCTAATTGAATTATACTGTGCATAATGGAATGTATACGTCGGTGTATTTGCCAAATGCGACATTTACAACCAAATTCATTTAATGAGTGTTTTATCAGCGGCGTCTACAACACAAAATTGCATATGGCTAGTTAACATTAGCCAGCTAGCTCTACGATATGTACAGTAACAGCTGTATTTAGCCAAGCTATCCTCTGTTAGCCTCCTATGCTACCTAGCCGGTAGGCTGCAGCGACCTTATCATTGGCAGTTAACGCATGAAATAACACTGGACTACCATGACAGCAACAAAATGAGAGTTACCCGTTCACTATCTGAATTTGACATCAGTGTATGAAGCGCTCCGACCTCGAAGACATCTGTAAAACCATAGACATATAAAGATTATATGTCTATGTGTAAAACACCTGAAAGAAAGCCGACTCCCGTTCACAAGCAGCCCTGACGAATCGAGACACGCACCGAATCCAAACTGTTGTGATGAAGAGAAAAGGCACCACGGTTCAAACTCAGAGATATCGATTGGACCACTCTTTTCTCACGACGCTATCTAGATGCTCGTTTAAGTCACTGTCAGTACTTTATAGTTCTAAAACTGATACATTTGCATTTTACTGTAGGCAAGCCTACTATATGGCACTATACTTGTCAACTGTTTTTGTTGTGACAGGGCCTTTAAAAGAGACAAACACTTCTAAAAGCAAGAGACAGAGCAGCACTGTACTGCAGCTGTGCAGTCTGTATACGGCCATAAGCACAGCATTTCTCACTAAATACCAAGAATTTAACACAGTTAAACCAGAACAAAATTCTAAATTTAACCTGACATTGCCATGGAACCAGGCAAATATTTCAGAGCATGTCACAGCCTGAGGGAAAACCAGCAAAACATATGTAACTGTAGTGCAGATCTCCTTCACATATAGATAGATAGATAGTATGTATACATCCATGTCTGCAGTATATACAGTGTGCGGGATTTATATTTGACAGTGATGATACTTGCATACCAAAGCACAATGTGTATTTCACATTTTAAATATAGATTTTACAATGTATAGTTAAATAGATGTTTTAGTGTTACAATGTTATTGACACTATATGACTGATTTAACTGTTCATTAGAGGGATGGCCTTTGGAGAGAAATAATTTTTGTGTGGTTATTTTGGTGTACAGTGTTCTGTAGCGCCTTCCAGAGGGGAGGAACAGGAACAGCTTGTGATGGGTCTGCAGGGATGTTTCCTGTCCTGACTCTGATTTTGGGCTGGCAGAGTGAGCTGGATGACTTCTAGGATGACCAGATAGATGGATGTAGTGTAGTAATGTAGTTGACTTTTGTGTAGTTTATTGTTGTGCATATTGTATATACTGTTTTGTTTTTCTTACATTCAGAATCATTAGGTTGTAAACCCTGCTATGCTTAGGAAAGTTTACCTATTACAATTTGACTATGGCCATGTTAATAGAGAAGAAAAGAACAGAATAAAAATTAAATATATTATGCAACATAGGACAATGCTATTTTGGAGCCAGGTGTACACCTTTTTATTTACATAACAACAATTTTCACAAAATAACCATACACGTAGAGCATAGTATAGGGTTTGTAAAGGGGACAAAAGAAACAATTCTTAGCTAAGGGGACTTAAAATTCAAATTATATAAATGTTTTAAACAAAAACAGGTATTAATAGTTTAAACAAGTCAATACACTGTCAAAATGATTTACCCAAAATCTACTTTTATAAATACATGTACTTTTACAAAGTTATCTTATAAAAGCAATAGGATTAAATACAAAAGCAAATGAGATACACCCTAAAATAACATGTATTATAAATATAAAAGAGCCAAGGCAAAAAACAATGCAAAAAACACACATGAGCCTGAAGATGAGTCAGAAAACCAAAACTATTCACCTGGGAAAAGGAAATGAATTTGACTATAGAATTGTAAGATTATCAGCACTTAAACAGATAACTAAAAACACCACAGTTTAGTAGTTTGGCTTTTTACCTGCACATCTGTATTTAGGGAATATGAATATGAATATTCCAAAAAAAATCACAAAAGAGCATTTCAAATCTAATGGAGTAATGGCCCCTGTCCTTCTCTCTTCGGATGAGTGCGTACATTGATGCCCTTTAACTTGACTTTCAGGCTCTATGGCTGTTAACCAACATCCTTCGCTAAGATTTGTGTGTCATATTCAAGATCGAAACGTGGCACCAACATCTTATTAATAACATTCACAATTTAACTAGATTCTAATGCATAATCTAGACATATTTGAAGTCAACGGTCTTTCGTGGTAGAGTTTGCCTGAACAGACCGACTTAGGGGACTAAAACTCTAATATGATCGTTTCTGATTGGCCCCCAGCTTCAAGGACACGCCTCCGAGCACTTACGGGAAGCGCGGCGCACTTTTTGTTTATGTTTAAAAAGGAATTAGCGGCGTTTTTCCCCCAATATATTTAGTAACATCACTATGAGCTTGTTTTGATCAATTCACGATTGGCATCAAGGATTTATTTTGAAAAAGGCAACGTCTACCACTGGTTAATGTTTAATTAAGGTAGGGTTTGTTTGAGTAACGTGCTAGTTACACCGCCGGGTTACAGCAGTTAACGTTAGCAGAGATACACCGTTCAGGTTAACGTTATCGTTAACGTTACATCAGCTAATGCTAACGTCGGCTGGCTAACGTTTGCCGGTTGTTTAGCTGCTGGACGTGCTAGCTGAATAACTGGTGTACAAAACCCTCCACGTTTGTTTTCTTTCAGGTTGTTGATTTCGTTTCTCATCGTGTTTATCTGGCCATGTTGCATGTGAGGACAATGACACCCTCAACGGGTTCCAAGCAGACTTCAGCTGCAGCATCAAAGATCAAAAATAAGATTCTCAGTGAGTGTAATTCATCTGAACACATTTACAAACACGGTACACTACCAGCTCTGTGGCTCTCACATTTTCTGATACTAATGCTGTGATGCTCCTCCATTGCCACACCAGACACCTCCTCCTTCTTCAAGGTGTCTCTGAAGACCAACAACAAGGCCCTAGCTCTGGCTTTGGAGGCCCAGAAGGAGAGGAGCAGGCAGCTGGAGAAGGAGATTGTGTACCTGCAGAAACAGGTGGAGGCTCTGTGCTTCGAGCTGGCCACCAAGAAATACAAGCACAGGAAACTGGTTGGTTTGTTGTTTGCTTAAAATGATTATTTTTTTGGTTAGTTACAGTACTAATCATCATGGCCTGTATTGATTATAATGCACTGACTATCTCAGAAATGTTTGGTTTGATTGTGTTGAGTTCACCTTGTTTTTCTCTCACAGCTCCTCATCCTGAGAAATCTCCACAGCAACACTCTGCAGCACTTGGACATGGTGGCTGACCTATTCTCTGACAGTGTAAGGATTCCTCTTACCAAAGGGACTGTTGAAAAGCACTCACTTGTAGTAATATTTATTCATCTACACTGATTTGGAGATATTAGCTGTAGAGATGTCTGCCTTTTCTCCAGTATAATGGAACCAGGTGGCACTTGTGGTACACAAAGCATAAAAAA